>ML831546.1:21036-41119 GCA_009831015.1 Picea engelmannii | reverse complement strand
ATAGCAGTGAGCCGTGGTGTCCTTATTTCAAATGCATTGTCTTATACTACTAAAACACATAATAAATTGAAACACACATGCGGGAATCACCAAGAATGTTCACATAGTAGCTCAAACGCATTAAAAAACCCCCAGAGTATTAGATTCAATGGCCAAAACCGTAGTTCAGCAGTAGATATCCAGATCAGCAGGATCAAGGATATTTCAGTGGTATCAAAGCCTTCTTCGTGCCAGGCTGTGAAGAAGTGCTTCTCATGATTCCATTATTCCAGGAACAGGTGAAGAATACGCAGAGGGCCGAGGACATATTGGGGAAGAGTACATTCAGTATTGCAGAGGTCATAACATAGATAAGAGAGATAGAAACTGAAGGGATTACACCCCCTTCCACACTCAGTCAGATATAGAGCCAGAGATAGAGGACATAGAGCATATCAGTTCAAATACAGAGGTCGAGATAGAGGGGACTATGGGTGACAGGCGTGAGATACCTAAGGGTAGGGGGAAAGGCCCCGAGATACATTTTGACAATATGCAGGCCATGTTGAATTCCCTAGCTAGGGGACAAAGAGACCTTTTGAAAACCATACAATAGATGAACCTTAGTGCACAAATTATACAACATAGCATGAGCACTGTAGGTGCCAATACCGTAGGAGGGCCGAGTGGTTTAGGAGGATACTAAGGAGGTGGGGCCAATGGCTCCAATGGATCTCAGGGAGGGGATAGTACAAACCCTTCACCAAACCGAGCTTACACATCGTTTGGGAGGATTACTTGACCTTTATATCCACAGTTTCAGATAGGAAAAAAATTGGGAAAACCTTTGGGACAACTAGGGAAGGCAGGAGGACAGTCGGGTCAGGGACACGTGGTGCCACATGATCCGTTCTGGGAGTACAGGAGAGACTACTTGGCACTAGGACTAGATTTCCATGCATATATGAGTTTGATGGAATATTGTTTGATCAGAGATCAAAATAGATCCCGGGAGAATAGAGAGGCAACAGGAAAACTCACAACATGGATTTCATCAAGAAAGTGGGAAAGATGAACATTCCTACTTTCAATGGATCATCATGTTGCTCAGCTCAGGAATGGGTTCAAAATCTTGACACATACTTCAATCTTAACTCGATGACAGTGTCAGAAGCTATTATCTTTTCCACATTGCACTTGGAGGGGGAGGCCCACGAGTGGTGGTATCGTGGGTTGGTGACGTTGGGTCACAACCACATTACTTCATATTTGGAGTTCACTGAGAGGTTGATGGAGATATTTGATAGGAGAGATCCAAAGCTCCACTTCAGGGACCTTACATAGTTGAGGCAGACCATATTAGTTGAAGCCTTCATTTTAGAGTTCCAGTGGAAGTAAATGGCTATATCCGACATATCAAAGAACAAGTTGGTGATGTTGTTCACCGAGGCTTTGACAGAGCCATTGAGGGGCTGGGTTAAGGATTTCAAGCCTCACACCTTACAAGAGGCCATTTTGTGCACGAGAGACATGCAGGAGCCAGTGCAAAAACCCAAAATCTTTACCAAACCCTTTGTACCACAGAGAGGCAAGGATTAGAGAAATCCTCAAAGGGAATGGAAGGGTATGACTAAATTGGATGATGACATGAGACAAGAGTTGATGGGGACAAAGATTTTCTTCTCTTGTAGAGACCCTTGGGTTCCAGGGCATAGATGCATGGGAAAGGGACAAATCCACTACATTGAAGTGGAATCAGGCAGTGAGGAGGAGGATGAGGATCTCGAGGCACAAGCAGACAATGATTCAGAGGAGCAGACCACACAGGGGCCAGAGAAACAACCGAATAAACCTTAGATACAAGCAGGGGCACCGCCCAAGGAGGAGACTAGACCTCATAGAGAGGTGAAAGGGGGGACCATATCAACTATTTTAGGAGTACCCAGGTACAACACTCTGAGGCTCAAGGGAATTGTATAGTGGAAATGAATGACTGGTCTAGTTGATGGTGGGGCCACCCACAATTTCATTGATGCATCCTTGGTAGCTCGGAGGGGGTTACACACTGAGGATTTTGAGGGATTCCACGTGGTAGTGGAATATGGATACACGATGACATGTTTGGACATGATCCCAGACCTAGAGGTCAAGCTAGGAAACTACACCATGACAAATGCCTTCTATGTAGTTGATCTATCAGATACTTATGTCATATTGGGGGTACAATGGTTATATTCATTGGGGGAGATTGGGTTCAACTATCAGAAGTTTCCATGAGATTCAGAGATGCCAGTTGTAGCGCACCTTTTCAGCTACCCATGGCTTAATCGCTCTTAAAAGGAAACTTTAACACCACTTGGTACATAACTCATACATGTATTATATAATCCACATGCATTTAGACAAATAAATACATTCTACACAGAGTATTCATATGAGTTACTGCCATAATTAACAAAGCAATAAAATTTCATACTAATTCATATACACAACGGAAATCATGATAACATAAGCAGTAGAGTCATGTAGAACATGATTAAAACATAATCAGATACTTATCTTCTAACAGTGGTAGAATCCACCAACCAAGTGCAGGCCTTCCAAGAACCTCCCAGCCTTAGACTGCACTTCTCATCAGCTTGGCAATGGGTCACCCCTGAGCTGGGACTAAGCTCCCTCCCAAGGCAAGGAATTCTAGGCTAGGCTGAGGTTACAGGGAAAACAACACATAAAATCTGGAAGGATTCTTCCCAGGATGCCATCTTACGTCCACTACTACCAGACTCTCATTCCCCAC
The DNA here is from genome assembly GCA_009831015.1 of Picea engelmannii. Lineage (NCBI taxonomy): Eukaryota > Viridiplantae > Streptophyta > Pinopsida > Pinales > Pinaceae > Picea > Picea engelmannii. The sequence goes on along the minus strand of ML831546.1, from coordinate 38,343 downwards.
ATGCCTGTTCTGCCCAGGAGTATACACCTTCACAAGCACAGTCCATCAGTGCTAATATCCCTCTCTGGGTCTCGGCAACAGGCCGGATCAGGAAGTCTCAGAGCCTGAAGCTAGTGCTAGACACTCTCTGGAAGAAACCTCTTCCAATAACACCCACCTCCCTCCCTAGAGAGAGATCACACACAGGCTCAATCACAACTCGCACTGGCCATCAAGCTATGTGCAATCCAACTCTGCGTGGTCACCATAGCCAACTAGAAATACAAACACGGCCTCTCAAACAGGCTCAACAATGGCTTGAGGCCTCACAGTGATGGTTCACAGGAATGCATGATGAGTAATTCCCGCAGGGGTCGACACAGTCTCCACGACTCAGAACGGAGGGTGAGACCGGCTCTTCAGAAACAAACACAGGCTTCCCGACTCATAGAATATAGGTGTATCCGGATTTACAGAGCCAAACATAGGCTTTTCAACTAGTTCAATAATGGCAGGATGGTTCAGGTCACGGATTTGAAACAGAGCCTCCACACATAGGTTCGATCAATCAGACAAAGGATGTGCACGGACTATCAAGAAAACACTAGATTCTCGACTCTCAGGAACGCTCGAGGTATCCTTGCAATGGTTGGGTCAGTTGTCCTGTTCAACGCTCCCTACCCACTCAGGTAGTTGGGTGGAATGGAAGAGAGATATCTCATGGCTCATCTTGGCTGTTTTATTTGCATGCACCAGGGCAGACACTTGTCACCCTCGAAACTGCATCCGTTCCATCAGCATGCATCCCCTTTGCATGCTTTCCCCTTGCCAGGAACTTGGGATAAAAGTGAAAACATAAAATGCACATGTTCTTTTTGGAATAATATTAAATATTATTATTCCCAGGCTTAAGCCCCCCCCTAATTCCTTGCCCACTCTATGGATGCTTAGTCTCCCTTCACTCATTCATCGTGGTCGGTCTACACATGGCGTTGTTTATATTTTATTAATTGTTCTGCGTGATTACATATGCAATAGTAGGCTCCTGGCCTTCAACGCTCAGGCTCCTTGGCCTAACAAACACATAATCCTCCAGCTTATAAAAACTTGGCTCACCAGCCTATAAAACATAGTTACAATTCCTTTCAGAACATGGTTTACAACGGGGCTCGGCCTTGGGAACACTACACCAGTGGATCGAGAGTTTTGTTGAGAGGCATGTCTACAGGAGAACTACGAGTAGTATCGACAAAGAGGATGGAGCAGATCTTCCGTCACGGTGATGTGGCCTATGCAACGGAGTGTTTGATCACCACGCGGAAGGATTCATAGGGCATGGAGAATTAGCATCCACAGATCAGAGAGCTTCTGAGTCATTATGAGACAGTATTTGGGCCGATACCACCAGGGATACCACCTGACAGGGGATTTGAGCACACGATCAAGTTGGAGGCAGGGGCTACACCAGTGATCACCACGCCCTATAGGCACCTCAAGAAATTCAAGGACGAGATTGAGAAAGCAATCAAAGAATTGCTTGCGATGGGGAACATCAGGCCCAACATGAGTCCTTTTGCATCTTCAGTCGTTCTGGTATTGAATAAGGATGGAACATTGCGGATGTGCATCGATTATGGAGCGCTCAACAAGAAAATGATCAAGAATAGGTATGCCATTCTGCACATAGATCAGTTGATGGATGAGTTACATGGGGTAATTTTCTTCACCAAGATTGATCTACGGTCAGGAAACCATCAAATCAATATCAGGGAGCAGGACATTGAGAAAACAACATTCCGATGCCATTTCAGACACTTTGAGTTCTTGGTCATGCCATTTGGATTGACCAACGCACTAGCCCCTTTCCTATCTTGCATGAACCACATCTTCATAGGACAGTTGAGGAAATACCTTCTGGTATTCTTTGATGATATACTGATCTACAATAGTACATTGGATGAGCATCTCGCACATTTGGGAGAGGTCTTGGATATTATGCAGGCACAATCATTATATGCTAAGGAGTCCAAATGTGAGTTTGGCATGAGATAACTACTATACTTGGGGCACATCATCAGTGAGTAGGGATTACAGGTTCATCAGGAGAATATCAGGGCCATTTCGGATTGGACAACACCCAATATCCTCATGAAGTTGAGAGGATTCTTTTGGTTATACAGTTACTATAGGCGGTTCTTCAGAGGCTTTTCACAGTTGGGAGAACCGCTCACATATTTTACCAATACGGGCGCCTTTCAATGGACAGAGGAGGCACAACAGACATTTTAGAAGATAAAGGAGGTTATGATCACATGCCCTGTTCTAGCCCTTCCGGGTTTCTCAGAGCACTTTGTCTTAGAGTGAAATGCATCAGGGGTGGGGATTGGAGCAGTTTTGATGTAGGGGAGGCCACCCCATTGTGTTTGAGAGAAGGAAGCTCAATGATTAGGAGATACTCTATCCTATTTATGACAATGAAATGCTAGCAATTATGCATGCCTTAATCAAATTTAGGCAGTATCTGGTAGGCAACAGATTTGTAGTGAAGACTAATCAAAACAGTCTCAAGTATTTCCTGGATCAGAAAGACCTCAGTGAGAGACAACAGAGCTCGGTCTCAAAGATTGAAGCCTTTGACTTTGACATTGAGTATGTCAAGGGGAAGAGGAATGTTGTAGCAGATGCCTTGTCCAAGAGGCCACCAGGATGTTCGATGATGGACGTTTGCACAGATTGGAAAGCTCATTTGTTGATGGAGTACTCCAAAAACAATTTTTCTTGTGAGGTGATGGATGGAAACGTGATTGATGATAGGTATCAGGTTCTTGATGACATAATTTTATACAATTACTAGATCTACTTGGTTCTAGAATCTACCCTGAAGGGGAAAATTCTGAAAGTGTGTCATTATTTGCCTACAACAGGGCATCAGGGGTACTTCAAAACATATAGGCAGATCAGGGAGAGATTTTCATGGAAGGGTCTCAAGGATGATGTATTGATACACATCCAAGAGTGCACAACTTGTCAGTAGAACAATTCCAAGTAGACACATCCCACTGGGTTGCTACAACCTCTACCCATTCTAGAGCAGAAATGGGAGAACATTTCTATGGATTTCATTATAGGCCTTCCTTGAGTGCATGGCATGGACTATATATTTGTGGTGGTCGATAGGCTGACCAATTTTTCACATTTCTTTGCCATACCCACAGACTACAAGGCCATATGGGTAGTAGAGTTTTTTTTTCCAGGTAGTTATTCCAGTTGCATGGTTTACCTAGGCAGTCAGTCAGTGATAGAGATAGGCGCTTCATCAACATGTTTTGGCAGGAACATTTTCGATTGGCAGGCACAAAGCTAGCTACAAGTACCAACTAGAACCCACAAACATATGTACATACAAATATCATCAAAAAATGGGTGGAGCAGTATCTGAGGAACTATGTGGGAGGGAAACAATGCACATGGGTGAGATGGTAGCACATGGGTGACTATTTCTACAACACGACTTACCATATGTCTATCAGGATGTCACCATTCAGATAATTGTATGGGTACGATGCACCCTATTTTGTGGAGACTGTGTTTGGGGACACCAGGGTTGCGGGGGCCAAGGAATGGGTGGAGGAGAGTCAAAGGATTCTGCAGGTAGTGAGGGAAAACTTGCAGAACGCTCAGAACCAACATAAGATCTATGCAGACAGGTAGAGAGTCGAGCGAAGTTTCGAGGTAGGGGATTTGGTTTTTCTGCGATTTCAACCATATAGACAGTCCTCTTTGAAGAGGAGAAGAGAAGAGAAGATGAAGACAAAATTTTATGGGCCATACAGAGTCATTAGCAGAGTAGGTGAGGTGGCATATGAGCTAGATTTACCAGATGGTAGTAAGATTCATAACGTCTTTCACGTTTCTTGCCTTAAAAAGGCAGTGGGACAACAAGTCAACATTTCAAAGGAGTTGCCACCCTTGGATGAGGAGGGCCAGTTGGAGCTAGTGTCAGAGGAGGTGCTCAAGCAGAGAGAGCTCATGTTGAGGATCAGGGTCATCAGGGAGTGCTTGATTAGATGGAGGGGTCTTATAGTGGAGGATGCCACATGGGAGGGAGAGCATATTTTGCAGCATCCAGGATTGATGTTGCTTGAGGACAAGCAATCTCGGGAAGGAAGGACTGTGATGTCCCGTACCCAAGAGTAGGCCAACAGGAAGTGACTTAGTTGTCAATGTGTTTTTGTAGACTATAGTCAGGCACAAATAGAGAACAAGATGGAGGAATAAGGGTGATTTGGTGGCTAAATGAGGAATTAAGCCAAAAAGCATAGGAAAAGTCACTTAAGCCTAAGTCAACAAAGAATTAGAACGCAAATGTGCTAAAGGGGAACTTAATTAATTAATTACTCACCTTAGGAGGAAAAGCGCCTAGCTTAAGTGATGTCAATGATGAATTAGATTGGGAAGAGAATAAAGGGAGGAATTTGACCTAATTCCTCATTATGTTATGATTTGATGTTGATATATTTGCAGAGGAAGAGGAAATCAACCCCCTTGTTGTTTTGTGGATTTCTGGAGGAAACCACCACCATTGATTGGTTTCAATGTTGAGAGAAACACCCTATCCTATCAAAGATACTATCCAGGTATTTCACTGTGAAATTCAGTGTCTAGTTCAGTGATTGAGCAACTCATCCAATGAGGGTGCAAGGGTTTGAGAGAGGTTTTGTGCGACCGCTTGAGATAGTTTAGATTTAGTCAATTTCTTCTGACCCATTAGAGAGATAGCCAGGGCACATCTATTGAGCCAACTTTTGTTGGTTTCCGACGGTGGAATCTTCTGGAAAGAGAAAAACAATCATTTAGGGAACAACTCTTGAGGAAGCACATTTGGGGTTCCAGGGGAAATTCTGGGGATGATCTGAGGAATCCCTTCCGATTCGTTGCAGAGGAGACCCGGAGGATCGTTTAGAGCTATACATCATCATATTTTTCCAATGGAATCACTAGGGCACACTCATTGATCCCAGGTGGTGCGTAAAACCCGAGGGGTGAGATCCAAAGCTTCAGAGATGGGATCTTCACTCCAACAATCATCGGGATCAGTCTAGAGGCCAGGGGGGCATCTTTTGAGACAATTTCTAGCTTATTCCAACAGGTATCACCACCAGGGATATTTTTTCGGATTCTATAGGAGTTGCCGTGAGCTGCGAGACTACTTCTTGCTGATCTATCCGTGCATGCGCAGACCAACACCCATTCTTATGATCACAAGTATTTCTTATCAGTTTTTTTGGATTCTAGTGACGATCCATGAGATCTAACTGATGATTATCATATATGCTTCCAGTTATTATTGTATTTCCTGGTTTTTCACATAGTAACTCAAACAAATTCATAAAACCCCAGAGTATCAGATTCAGTGGCCAAAACCATAGTCCAACAGTAGATATCCAGATCAACAGGATCAAGGATATTTCAGTGGTATCAGAGCCTTCTTCCTGCCAGCCTGTTAAGAAGTGCTTCTCATGACCCCATGATTCTAGGAACAGGTGAAGAATACCCAGAGGGTCAAGGACATATTGGGGAAGAGTACATTCAGTACCGCATAGGTCATAGCAGAGATAGGAGAGATAGAAATTGAAGGGATTACAACCCCTTCCACACTCAGTCAGATACACAACCAGAGATAGAGGAAAAAGAGCATATTAGTTCAAACATAGAGGCTGAGATAGAGGGGACTATGGATGATAGACGTGAGACACCTGAGGGTAGGGGGAAAGACCACAATATACATTTTGATAGTACATAGGCCATGTTGAATGACCTAGCTAGGGGACAAAGAGACCTTTTGACAACCATACAACAGATGAACATTCGTGCACAGATGCTCCAGCATAGCATGAGAACTATAGGTGCCAATGCCACAGGAGGGTTGAGTGGTTTAGGAGGACACCACGGAGGTGGGGTCAATGGCTCCAATGGATCTCATGGAGGGGCTAGTACAAACCCTTCACCAGCCCAAGATTACACATTGTATGGGAGGATTTCTCGACCTTTATATCCACAGTTCCAGACAGGATAGACATTAGGAGATCCTTTTGGAAAGCTGGGGTAGGCAGGAGGAAAACCGAGTCAGGGACAGGTGGTGCCACAGGATCTGTTCGGGGAGTACAGGAGAGACTAATTGGCACTAGGACTGAAGTTCCATGCATATATGAGTTTCATGGACTACTCTTCGATCAGATATCGAAATAGACCTCGAGAGGCACAAAGAGGCAACATACAAACTCACAACATGGATTTCATCAAGAAAGTGGGAAATATGAACATTCCTACTTTCGACGGATCATCACGTTGCTCATCTCAGGCATGGGTTCAAAATCTTGAGACATACTTCAATCTTAACTCGATGACATAATGGGAAGATATTAGCTTTACCACATTGCACTTGGAGGGGGAGGCCCACGAGTGGTGGTACCATGGGTTGGTGATGTTGGGTCACAACCAAATTACTTCATATTTGGAGTTCACTGAGAGGTTGATGGAGAGATTTGATAAGAGAGATACAAAGATCCACTTTAGGGACCTTACATAGTTGAGGCAGACTAGATCAGTTGAAGCCTTCATTTCAGAGGTCCAGTGGAAGGTAGTGGTTGTATTTGATATATCAGAGCACATATTGGTGATGTTGTTCACTGAGGCTTTGACAGAGCCATTGAGGGGTTGGGTTAAGGCTTTCAAGCCTCACATCTTACAGGAGGCCATTGTGCACACGAGAGACATGGGGGACTCAAAAAAAAAATACAAAACCTTTACCAAACCCTTTGTACCATAGAGATACAAGGATCAGAGAAATCCTCGAAGGGAATGGAAGGGTAAGCCCAAATTAGATGATGACACGAGACGAGAGTTGATGAGGAAGAAGCTTTGCTTCTCTTGTAGATACCCTTGGGTTCCAGGGCATAGATGCATGGGAAAGGGACAAATCCACTACATTGAAGTGGAATAAGGTAGTGAGGAGGAGGATGAGGATCTCGGGGCACAAAGAAAAAAACTGAAGAAACCTCAGATACCAGCAGGGGCATAGCCTAAGGAGGAGACCATACCTTGTAGAGAGGTGAAATGGGGGACCGTAGCAACCCTTTCAGGAGTACCCAAGTACAACACTCTCAGGCTCAAGGACCTTGTATAGGTGAAGCGCATGAACTCTCTAGTTGATGGTGGGGCCACCCAAAATTTCATTGATGCGTCCTTGGTAGGTTAGAGGGGGTTACCCATTGAGGAGTTTGAGGGATTCCACGTGGTAGTGGCAGATGTATACACGATGACATGTTTGGAAATGATCCCATACCTAGAGGTCAAACTAGGCAACTACGCCATGATAAATACCTTCTATGTAGTTGACCTATCAGATACTAATGTCGTATTGGGGGTACAGTGGTTATATTCATTGGGGGACTTTGGAATAAACTATCATACATTGACCATGAGCTTCATAGATGCTAGTGGATCGAGAGTTGTGCTGAGAGGCATGTATACAGAAGAATCACGAGCAGTATCGACAAAGGGGATGGAGCGGATATTCTGCCACAATGATGTGGCCTATGCAACAAAGTGTTTGATCACCATGCAGAGGGATTTAGAGGGAAGGGATCATTACTATCCATGGATCAGAGAGCTTCTGATTCAGTATGAGCCAGTATTTGGGCCAATACCACCAGGGATACCGCCCAACAGAAGATTTGACCACATGATTGAGTTGGAGGCAGGGGCTACACCAGTGATCACTGTGCCCTATAGGCAACCCAATAAATTCAAGGATGATATTGAGAAATAAATAAAATAATTTCTTGCGATGGGGCACATCAGGCCCACCATGAGTCCTGTTATCGCACAGTTTGTAGCTAGGTCAAAAATCTAGAAGATGAAGGCCAAACTGGCGTAACTAGAACCCACCCCACCCAATGTCACCACAATGGGGAGGTTCTTTCTCTTTAGGGAGGTTAGGCCCAGGGGAGACGTCCCCGGTAACCTGGGGTTTTGAAGAGGCCAAGGTATAAAGGTCAAAGTAAAAGTCCCTCCTCACAGTTTACCACCAAGATCAGATAGTCTAGCTAAACAACCAATAATGAAGTGTAGCCCCAAATGAGAACACCTGCCTGGAACAAAGCAACAACAAAACAATACATCCAGGCTATGATTCAATGGGTTAGTACTTTATATAACTATCTGATACCAATATATTGGCAATTATACAATAGATATTGACGAGATCAATGTTTATCAATAATAGCAATGGACCAATATCAATTCATCAATAAATATCGAGATGATGTAGCAAACAATGTATCCAATCAATCCCTTACTCAATAAATTCTTTAAAACACCATCTAATTGCTTATCAACAGAAAATGCTGCATCAAGATGGAATAAACAAGGATGACGTTAGCCTTATTAGGGTTAGTAGTTAGTTAGGGTTTCAAATTATAAAAGTTTTAAGAGTTGTTTGACCACTATCACTTCAACGTTGGAGACCTGAGATCAGTGCCTAAGGGTAAATGGAGTCAATTCAAGAGAGGACACAAGGTTGAAGGGAAAAAGGCTAAGGACGAGAGGGAAGGGTTCTGAGGTGCTGCAATGGCAGGGCCCCAGAATCAAAACCCTAGGGGAAAGAGGCTCACTCCGGTGTTTCTTAAGCAAGGCCTCGTGCTCTTTCCTTAGGTTTATCTTGGCAAAAACGGCTAGCATAAAGACACGAGAGTGAGGTGAGGGAGAGTGTTGCAAAGGCAAGGCCCTATCACCAAACCCTAGAAGCAGGATGGCCCTAGGTGTAGATAACCTAGGCCTGGGACGTCTCCTCCTTCTTGACCTTTAAAAGGTACGGCTAGCACAGGGGAAGAAGTAACAAGAGTGTAGCAATGGATAGGCTCTTCCTTCCTTATTCAATGTCTAAGAATTTCTCTCTTAGGGGACATGAGACAACAACCTACTTGTGTGTTTGTCCCCTAGGGTTTTAAAATCAACAAAATTTATAATAAATGAAAGAATATAAGACTATAACCATTCAATTAAGAAGTTTTGCAGAAAAAACACTTACATATTATGATGAAATAGCATTGCAAACCCTAGTTGTAAACCTTCCTTCAAGAGAAATGCCAAAATGCAAAGAAAATCCTTCCTTCAACAAGTGCGCCTCACTCAAAAGATGAAATACCCAACAAGGGCACAAAAATCAGATCTCACTAGGAGAGCGAGTTGTGTGTTATTGTTTCATCCTCATGGATTGCTTCTTTTTATTTGATTGTACAACAAGGAAAATTCATTTTGTTCAAGGCTTCCATTTCTCCTTCATTTTCTGAAACATGGAACAAGGTGTCATTGGAATCCTGAAAAGGAAAGAAACTAACCTCATCGTCCTTTTGTCGTGCAAGAGAAACAGGCTCTCAGATTGCTTCATCAGAGGGAGGGGCATAGGTTGATACTTCATCATTTTGCTTGGGTTCCATTTCCTTAGCCATGTCTTCAACAATCCCTTGTTGAATGATGGTTTGTTCCCCTTCTTCCTGGAAATCATCAACGAAGTTTTCATGGGAAAACAAACTTTCCATACTAAGAGTACCTGAGATGAAGAGGTCTTTTATCCCGTATAAGTAGATGTTTTGTTCAATTCCTTTAGCCATGTCGTAAGCTTCATCGAGCATCCTTGGGCCCTTTTTACTGAGGGGCAAGCCCAGGTGTGCCAGGATCACATGGGTATAGAGATGCACAATATACTTGTCTTCAGGACGATGGCTTCCAGGAATCTGACATAGAGTGCCCTCAAACTTACTCTGGAAGTCAAATAGGGTTTCATTCTCAGCTTGTTTTATATGTTTGAATCTTGTTAGCAGTACTGAGATGTCTCCCAATCTTACGCCCCATTCTTCGAGAAAGACTTCTTCTAGTTGGTTCATGGAGGTGATGCTAGCATCGGGAAGATCATCATACCATTTTTTAGCATTCCCATGAAGAGTGGTGGGAAAAATTTTCATCACTACATCCTCAGCATCATCATCGACGGGATGTAGTCTAAAATAAGAATAGAAATTGTTCACGTGAAAGTCAACTCTTTCCCCATCGCTACCAGTGAATCTAGGGAGCCATCTTTCTTTTATCGGGGGCATTTGTCGTGGGTATCCAGGGATTTTTCTCATGTCTAAAGGCTTGTAATTCCAGGGATCCCATTGTGAAGTCATTGTTTCCTTCGCCATCAATGGAGTCACCAGATAATTTTCTTGAAACTATCAAAAGATAAGGGAAAACACCCTAGTGGAGTCGCCAGGTAAGCTTGTAAGATAAGGTATCTAGAGGCAAGTCTTACCAAAAAGTGTTGTCTGAGGATAATTGACTCAGTGTTCCCCAACAACGACGCCAAAATGTGATCGCACGGTTTGTAGCTAGGTCAAATGGCTAGAAGATAGAGGCCAAACTGGCGTAACTGGGGTTTTGAAGAGGCCAAGGTATAAAGGTCAAAGTAAAAGTCCCTAGGTTACCGGGGATGTCTCCCCTGGGCCTAACCTCCCTGAATAGAAAGAACCTCCCCATTGTGGTGACATTGGGTGGGGTAGGTTCCTATTACGCCAGTTTGGCCTTTATCTTCTAGCCATTTGACCTAGCTACAAACTGTGCGATAACAAGTCCTTTTGCATCTTCAGTTGTTCTGGTACTGAAGAAGGATGGCACGTGCGGATGTGCATCGATTACAGAGTGCTCAACAAGAAAATGATCAATAATAGGTACCCCATTCCGCGCATAGATGAGTTGATGGACGAGTTACATGGGGAAGTTTTCTTCACCAAGATTGATCTACGGTTAGGATACCATTAGATCAGTATCAGGGAGCAGGACATTGAGAAGACAACATTTTGATGCCATTTCAGACACTTTGAGTTCTTGGTCATGCCATTTGGATTGACCAACGCACCGACCACTTTCCAGTCTTGCATGAACCACATCTTCAGAGGAAAATGGAGGAAATACCTTCTGGTATTCTTTGATGACACACTGATCTACAACAGAACATGGGATGAGCATTTGGAACATTTGGGGGAGGTCTTGGATATTATGTAGGCACAATCATTATATGCCAAGGAGTCCAAATGTAAGTTTGGCATGAGAGAAGTACTATACTTGGGGAATATCATCAGTGAGCAGGGAATACAAGTTCATTAGGAGAAGATCAGGACCATTTCGGATTGGACAACAGCCAAGAACCTCATGGAGTTGAGAGGATTCTTTGGGTTATGCAGTTACTACAGGCGGTTTGTCATATGTTTTTCGCAGTTGGGAGCACCGCTCATAGATTTCACCAATAAGGGCACCTTTCAATGGATAGAGGAGGCACACTGAACATTTGAGAAGATGAAGGAGGTTATGAGCACATTCCCTATTCTAGCCCTTCCAGATTTCTCACAACTCTTCATCATAGAGCGTGACACATCAGGGGTGGGGATTGGAGCAGTTTTGATTAGGGAGGCCACCCCATTGTGTTTGAGAGCAGGAAGCTAAATGAGTTAGAAAGACTCTATCCTATTTATGACAAGGAAATTATAGAAATCATGCATGCCTTAACAAAATTCAGACAATATCTGGTAGGTAACAAATTGGTAGTGAAGACTGATCATAATAGTCTCAAGTATTTCTTGGATCAGAAAGACCTCAGTGAGAGACAACAGAAGTGGGTCTCAAAGATCCAAGCCTTTGAATTTGAAATTGAGCATGTCAAGGGGAAGAGGAATGTCTTTGAAGATGCCTTGTCCAGGAGGCCACTAGGATGTTCGATGATGGATGTTTGCATAGATTGAAAAGCTCATTTGTTGGTGGAGTACTCCAAAAACAAATTTTCTTTTGAGGTGATGGATGGACAGGTGATTGATGATAGGTATCAGGTTCTTGATGATGTCATTTTCTACAAGGACTGGATTTAATTGGTTCCAAAATCCACCCTAAAGGGGAAAATTATGAAGGTGTGTCATGATTCGCCTACAACAGGGCATCAAGGGTACTTCAAAACATATAGGCAGATCAAGGAAATATTCTCATGGAAGGGTCTCAAGGATGATGTATTGAAACACATCCAGGAGTGTACGACTTGTTTGCAGAAAAAGTCTGAGCATACACACCCCGTTGGGTTGCTAGAACCTCTACCCATTCCCGAGCAGAAATGGGAGAGCATTTCTATGGATTTCATTACAAGCCTTCCTCGAGTGCATGACAAAGACTGTATATTTGTGGTGGTTGACAGGCTGACCAAATTTTCACATTTATTTTCCATACCCACAAACTACAAGGCCATACAGGTAGCATAGTTGTTTTTCAGGGAGGTATTCCGGTTGCATGGTTTACCCAAGAAGATATTCACTGATAGAGATGGGCGCTTCATCAACGCGTTTTGGTAGGAAATTTTTCGGTTGGCAGGAACATAGCTAGCTACGAGTACCGACTACCACCCACAGACAGGTGGACATACATAGATCATCAAAAAATGGGTGGAGGGGTATCTGAGGAACTATGTGGGAGGGAAACAACGCACATGGGTGAGATGGTTTCACATGGGTGAGTATTTCTTCAACATGACTTACCATATTTCTATCAGGATGTCACCATTCAGAGCATTGTATGGGTATGATGCACCCTCTTTTGTGGAGACTGTGTTTGGGGACAACAGGGTCTCGAGGGCCAAGGACTGGGTGGAGGAGAGTCAGAGGATTCTGCAGGTAGTGAGGGAAAACTTGCAGACCGCTTAGAACCAACAGAAGATCTATGCAAACAGGCAAAGAATCTAGCACAATTTTGAGGTAGGGGATTTGGCTTTTCTACGATTACAACCATACAGACAGTCCTCCTTGAAGAGGAGCGTAGCAGAGAAGCTGAAGTTGAAATTTTATGGGCCATACAGATTCATTAGGAGAGTAGGCGAGGTGGAATATGAGGTAGAGCTACTAGAGGGTAACAAGATTCATAACGTCTTTCACGTTTCTTTCCTTAAAAAGGCAGTGGGACAACAAGTCATCATTTCAGAGGAGTTTCCACCCTTGGATGAGGAGGGTCAGTTGGAGCTAGTGTTGGAGGAGGTGCTTGAGTAGAGATAGTGCAGGTTGAGGAGCAGGGTCATCATGGAGTGCTTGATTAGATAGATGGGTCTTCCAGTGGAGGATGCCACATGGGAGGGAGAACATATTTTGCAGTACCCAGGATTGATGTTGCTTGAGGACAAGCAATCTCGAGAAGGGAGGACTGTGATGTCTTGTTCCCAAGAGTAGGCTAGCAGGGAGTGACTTAGTAGTCTATGTGTTCCCGTACACTATAGTTAGGCACAAACATGGAACAAGATGGATGAATAAGGGTGATTTGGTGGCTAAACGAGGAATTAAGCCAAAAAGCATAGGAAAAGTCACTTAATCCTATGCCAACAAAGAATTAGAACGAAAAGGTGCTAAAGGGGGACTTAATTAATTAATTAATCACCTTAGGAGGAAAAGCGCCTAACTTAAGTCATGCCAATGGTGAATTAGATTAGGAAGAGTATAAAGGGAGGAATTTGACCTAATTCCTCATTATGTTATGATTTGATGTTGAGATATTTTCAGAGGAGGAGGAAATAGACCCCCTTGTTTTTTTGTGGATTTCTGGAGGAAACCACCACCATTGATTGGTTTCGTTTTTGAGAGACACACCCTAGCCTATCAAAGATACCATCCTTGTATTTCACCATGCATTATAGTTTCCAGTTCAGTGATTGTGTAACTCATCCAGTGAGGGTGCAAGGGTTTGAGAGAGGGTTGGTGCGGCCTCTTGAGACAATTTGGATTTGGATAATTCCTTCCGACCCATTAGAGAGATAAATAGGGTGCACCTATTGGTCCAAATACTATCGGTTTCTGACAGTGGAATCTTTCATAAAGTGGAAAATAGTCATTTAAGGAACAACTCTTGAGGAAGCACATTTGGGGTTCCACAGGACATTACGAGGCATATCTGAGGAATCCCTTCCGACCCATTACAGAGGAGACCACGATGATCATTTTGAGCTATACATCATCCGATTCCGATGATGGAATCACTAGGGCACACTCAATGAGCTGAGGAGGTGCACAAACCCCCAGGGGTGACATTCATAGATTCAGAGATTAGATATTCTGTTCAAAAATCATCAGGATCAGTCTAGAGGCCAGGGCACATCTTTTGAGATAGTTTCCAGCTCATTCCGATGGGTATTTCCACCAGGATGAGTTTTCCGGATACTACATCAGTTACCATGAGTTGTGAGACTGCTTCTTGCCGATCTATCCGTGCATGTGCATACCAACACCCATTCTTATGATCACAGGTATTTCTTATTTGTTGTTTTGTATTCCAGTGACAATCCATGATATCTAACTGGCGATTATCATATCTGCTTCCAATTATTATTGTATTTTCTACTTTTTTAGTATTCTCTCTCTCTCTCTCTCTCTCTCTATATATATATATATATATATATATATATCAATGAGTTGTGTTGTCCTTATTTCACCTGCATTGTCTTATACTACTAAAACACATAATAAACTTAAACACACATGCTAAAATCACCAAGCATGTTCACACAGTAACTCAAACGCATTCAAAAATCCCTAGAGTATCAGATTCAGTGGACAACATTGTAGTTCAACAATAGATATCCAGATCAACAGGATCATGGATATTTCAATAAATGAGGTTGTATGTGATGAAAATGAAAAAAAACATGAGCTAAAGGAAACTACAATTACATATCATACTGATCCCCATCCTCATCATAAAAAACAGAATAAGATGCATGTTTAGCAGAACTAGAGCCTCGATGGGAAGAAGAGGCAACTTGAATTCCACTTTCACTTGCATCATCAACAATATCAAGAGAAGAAAGAGATAGCTCTAAGTCTAGGTTTTCTGCATCCACATCCCACTCTTTATGAGACCCACTTGTATATTCTTCACCCTTGCGAGACACAAGGCGAAGGTTTGAATGCACATATACAAGATCCTCAACCTGTTGTGCTTCACTGAATGAATGAAACCATAGGTGCTCCAATTCCTTTCTGTTGATGAAGAGCTTGCCACTTGTGATAGAATACGAGTGGAAAGGCTTTGAAAATATACACCATTTGCCTCTTGAAAAGTCCACCATTTAATCAGGTTCATGGTACTTCTCTCCTCCAAAGCTAAGATGTTTGCAAAATCCTCTAATCCAACAACAAACAAGCAAATTCCTCCCTCACCTTTGTTTACCAAGAAGATGGAAACAACATCTGGAAAGATTTTTTCACTCCCGTGGCCACCTCCTTTTCCTTATGTGGGGCCTTCCTCTTCCCATTGCTTTGAGCAATGAACTCCTCATCATAAAATATGGGATTTAGAGCATGTGCCAAAGTGTGCAATGGAGTGTTAAATCCATTCCACCTAGTAACAATGATGGACCTCACATGCTCAACAAAATCAACCTCGACAAAAAACCGAGTGGGAGACTCTTGCGTAATAATTTCCACGATTTTCTCAACCATGGTATCCATGCCATCATAAATCTCTCCCAGGGAAGGTTTGTCTGTGTTTGCATCTCGGAGAAGCTTAAATGCTGGTGAAGTAAACTTGAGAAAGAATTCTACCTTGCTCCACCAATCCTCATCAATCAACACTCTCCACACCATACTTCCTCTCTCTGAATATGATTGTCTCCACTCAGCCCAAGTCACACCCACCACCATAGTCATCAATGCACTTTTGACCTCAACAAGGCAGGGCAACATGATGAAGTTTGAGGCATATCTTGTCTCAACAAATTTGAGCAACTCCAATTTGGAGTATTCTCAATACATTGCTTGAGACTGGTGGTGGTTGGTGATGAATTTAATGATCTCCCTAGCTTGCCTTGTGACCTCCTTAATCCATTCAGTTTTTGCCTCAATCTCTTCTAAAATGAGATTTAAATTATGGGCAATGCAAGGAGTCCAAAAAATATGATGATATCTACTCTCAACAATTAATCTTGCAACTTTGCAAACGGGTGTGTTATATGTGATAACATGCACCACATTTGCTGGCCCTACTTGTTCAATAACATAAATTAAAATATCAAAAATGAATTTGCTATCTTTTACCTCACCAGAACAATATTATTCTCTTAAGAAAATCACTTCTGTTGGTGATGATGCAATAACATTGATCAAGGGCCTCTGCTTTGTATTAGTCCATCCATCAAAGATAATGGAAACCCATGTGCTGGTCCATGAGCTACGAACTGGTTTGAGAATATCATGAATTAACGACCTCTCTTTTTGCAACAACACTGTTATGAGTTTTTCATAGTTTGGCCCTGTTATCACCCTATAAGTTATAGGATCAACTGGTGACTAGGATATTATCTGTCTCTAGTGTTTTTGTTGACAAATGATTTTTCATTCTGCAAATAATTTGAAAAGAAAAAGAAAAAAGAAAAGAAAAGAAAAGAAAAAAGAAAGAAAGGAAAAAGAGGGCATAAAAGAATTGCAATAAAAGCCCCATGCAATAATAGTAACTTGGTCCATACCTTTCAAGCATGGCCAAGTTCTTTTTAAATTTGATATTGATAGAGTAGTGAATGAATTTGGTTAAACAGTTTAATCTTAGCCAAAGTGTCTAGGTTAGATTAATGAATAAATCTGGCTAGACTGTCTAATCTTGGTCAGATAGCTCCAGGGTAGAGTAAATTTTTAACCCAATAGTTTAATCTGGGTTAATTGTCATAGGAAGATAGGTTAATATGTAGGCTAATTTCTTAAATCGTTTCATTCCAATAAAACCATCTTGATGTAAAATGTTGCACCATGTTTCAAGTGCTTAAAAGATAGTTTGGTCGAAGCCCCATGGTGGTGTCCACTTGAAAAGTTTGGGGAAAAACCCATAAAAAATCATTTATCCTAAATTTTCCCAGCGCACGTGTTCTCCACTCCCCATTTATGCTCCCTACACATATCGATGGTCCTGATCATGGCGCCCAGATCTACGGTGTACAGATCATTCCGGACCCCCCTGACCGTTCTGCTTTTAATGGAGGGGGGGGTGTCCGGAATCGCTGATAACATTTGTGCGCATTTGGACGGCCTAGGCATGAACGCTTAAATCAACGGTCAAGATTGGATTCTGGACCCCCCCGTCCATTCGGCCTTTAATGGAGGGGGGGGGGGTCCAGAATGAGTGGTAAATGACGCGCTAAGATTTGCGGCCAGGAAACGAGCGTGCTGATCAACGACCCAAAATGGTTTTCGGACCCCCCCGGATGATCTTCTTTTAACCAAG
>ML831546.1:9537-21021 GCA_009831015.1 Picea engelmannii | reverse complement strand
GGAATGGTTATCTCCCTCTAGTGGGCCCCTTGTCATACGTGGCGTCGATCTATTGCCCCGAGTCCCGTCACCATCTGCTATCTGACAGACCCCCGTCACTTATGGACGTCACCTTCCACTTCTTCTTGAGTTAGTCACATCCCATAACTGCTGTCAGTCCCCTCCCCCATTTTCACTCATGACAAGCCCCTTATTGCAACTTTTACCTCCAATCCCTAGCCGCCACGTCACTAGTCCATATCTTTCATCCACCGTCACCTGCCATCTCACCCTCAGTGATCCGTTGGCCATTTATTACTGGATAACACATCTGTTATCCAACTAACCTGTCTCCCGCGCCCAACCGACCCCAGTTTAAATAAAACTACCATTATTCCCCTTACATTCACTATTCACCCATCACACCAGAGAATTTCACAACTTACTCCTCCGTTCCATTCCGTCGCCCTCATCCACAGTCAATCACCCCCACTAATGTTATTTTTATTGCAGGTACTATTGTAGAAATGGTGCCAAAGACCAGACAAGCAGAAGGGGAGGAGAATCCGTTTCTCCCGCCTCCTGTCGACCTGGACAAGATCCCGCTGGTCGACAAAGACAGATTGATCGCAGATACCAAATGCGATTTCAATTTCTCAGACCTCCAGTCATGGTTCAAGGAAGTGTTCCTGGACCAGAGTGATGAAATTGGACTCTGGGAGTCCAACTTACCCCTCTACCTTTTCCCTCAGATCCACCATTTTCCCGAGTTTGCTCTCAAGTGTCATGCTCACTATATTCCCGAACAAAGAGCCGTCGTCTCCTCTTCAGGAGAGATTCTATTCCTCATCACGCCCAAAGCCATAGACCAGATGATGCAAATTCCCCGAGCCGAATCTGCATCCCCCTTCAGCCTGCAAATTCTCACCGAATTGTACCAGAAAATGACCTTCCCCCAAAGAGCTCAAATATTCAAGCTTTTCCTTCCCCCATCCACTCAATTTCCCTCCATAAATCCTCCTTACCTGTCCTCCATGTTCTCAACTAAGGGAAACCAGGTCAGCTCATCCCTTTGCGCTCTGTTGGGATATTATTCTGATCAGTGGGTAGATGAGCCCATTCTGGGTTTTCTATCCATTTTCTCCGCTGACGAAAAACCCACCACCCAGTTTGATTTCAGTACCTTCTTGGCAGACAATATTCACGAACAGTTCGTGAATTTCGGCACGGAAGGCATGTTCAGATACTCGTCCATACTGGCATACATGTTTATTTTCTTTCAAGCAGATAAATTTAGTTTTTCCATGTAGAAGATGGATGAAGATGGTAAACCTCAGGCAGTCACAACGTGGTCTTCCTTGCTCAAGCACAACTCCACAGAGTATAGTTTCAAGGCGTTCATTGATCAGTTCTACCACCCTGTGGTAAGTATGCTGAGCGGCAGGCTCGAGCCTCGAATAAATGACGAAGTCCATAGAATCCTGCATCTCTCGGACAACACAAAGACCGGGGATTGGTACCTGTATCAAAATCATACCGAGATCAGAGTATACGGTTGCGAGTTGGCACCGTATAAGCTGCCCAAATATTTGCCTGTCAGAATCTTTGCTTTAGAATATATAAGGCAGATTATGAATTCAGATGATATCCATTTTGTATCATTGAAGAAGAAGCAACAAATTGAAATCAAGGGGCAGATTGTCTCCTTCATCTGCAACAGTCGGGGCGCCGAGGAAGAAGCTAACATGATGTTGAAAGAAATTAAGTTCTTTATGAGTTTCCCATGGCACTATGATCCTTATGGGATCATCTCAGAGATGAGGGTGAAGAACAAGAACATCCCGTATGTTCATGTGTCCAAGCCAGAAATTGAGAAATTCGCCAATCAGACAGTGTGGGTGCCTAACACCTTGGTCGAAGTGGAACAACAGGTTCCCCCGACCATGGTGCCACCAACTACCATGCCACAGGTCCCCAAGGAAAAAAGGCCTCGACAAGATTTATCTCCGCCTGTCACGAAGGTATCGTCCGAAGAGTTCCAGTTGCACACTAAGAGGCCCAAGAAAATTTCAGTTCCTGGTTCGACTGGAGAACAAGAGGCGCCACCTACCACATTGACTAAGTCTGTTATTCCACCCTTTGGTTCGAGCCTCTATAAGGACATCACCCCAACATTACCGAAGAAATCCACAGACTCCCCATTGGACACTCAGCCAGGCAAGACTGGGCCCAAGTTGAGCATTTTCGAGAAGTACAAGCTGATCAAGAAAAAGAACCAGACCCTTACCAGCAGTACTTACACTCAGTTTCGGAAGCAGACGTCTACTGCGCAGCATAGGATTCTATCTACATTTGACACAGAAAAGGGAAGAATGCACATGGCCTTCCTCCAGGCACAGGTGCCAGACCCCAAGGCGATCAGAGACTACAAGAGGGCCACCTTCGAATTCCAGACGAAGGACGTGCACCCAGCAGATCAGATGGATCTACACAAACAGATAGGGGAAATGGTGTTCCATACGTTGGCGCATGCTTCTGCTTCTGCAGCCAAATTGCAGGTGTCACTGAATAATGCTCAAACACAACTCAAGCTGGAGAAGATATCGTCCTTTGCAAAGGATAATAGAATCAAAACTTTGGAGGAGCTGGTCCTCAAGATCGGTTATGACCCTTCGAATGTCAAAGCAGCGGAGGAGATGATAAAGAAGAAGAATGCTAACATTGCCTCCTTGAGGAAAAAACTAAAGCTCCCGCCCACAGAGGACTTGCAGGTGAAGGAGATAGCAGAGAAAGAAGGCGAGAAGGATGAAATGCTCAAGCTGCTCATGGAGTAGAATGCACAGCTCAAAGAAATGGAAGCTGAGATGGAGATATTATTGAAAGAGAAGGAGAAACTGAAGCCAATGGAAGTCATTTCATTGAGTGCCATTTCGATTTCAGGAGCACGCACGACATCAGTGACAACAGTCCCCTCCGCAACTCCATTGACATCCCAAGAGATGACAACTGACCTGGCTAGATCCATGGAAAAGATGAACCTGCATGAGACATAGATCAACAAGCTTAAAAAGGAAGTCGAGAACCTTCAGGAACTCAAAACTTCTTTATAGACCAGCCTCTCCAAGGAAAAGCAGGTAACAAAGCAGCTCAAGAAGGAGCTACAACAGCTCCGAAAGCAAACAGTGGCAGGGAAGACTTTGGCCGAGGTTAAAGAGAATGTATGGACAGACATCACTAAGTCCATAAATGAGATATGGCCCATGATCCAAATCATGTTTGAGTAGAATGAGTTGGTCCAGAGGAGAAAACAGACCATTGAGAAGATCAGAGTAGAATTGGGAGACATGCCAGCACAGGCAAATGAGATCATCAAGTTCCTCAATTCTAAGACCAGGGAAGAGCTAGAAGAGCTGAAGATTGAAGACAGAACATAGACCATCCTTGAGGTCAAAAGAGTTCCGACCAAGAGAGGACTAATGCTTCAGCTGGAAGAGAAGGTTCAGGTCATGGACCAGGGGGTGCAAAGGATTTTCAATAAGATTGAAGCTCTCCAGAAGAAAGGTCTTCCTGGGCTGAAAGTGATCAATGATAAATTAATGACACTCCCAGACTACAAGAAGAGATTAGCCAAAGTGGCTAAGGACAGTTCAAAGTTTGCTGGCATACAAGGGAGCATCACCGGCAAAGCATTCCTGGATGCCCTTCAGTGGGACATCAGTATCCAACACGAGATTCGATACATATTCCTCACCAAGCCTACATTCGCCAAGTATACAGAAATGGACGAAGTGTATCGAAGACTGCTCAAAGTCAATGTGCCCAATCATCTCAGATGGGAAGAGCTCTGCGATCTGATCGATTAACAGATGAGCTGTCTACGTCCAGTCAGTTGTCCAGTCAGATGAGGTCGTGCAAAGGCTTCATCAACGGTCTACCCAGAAATCAGCGTGCAGTTACACCATGTCATCAAGCAATTCCTAGATTTAGGAAATTTGTTGAATTAGTTAGGCTAAAAATAGATTTAGCACGTCTTGGTCATTTATGAAAAGAACGTTTGTAATTTGAGTTATAAATACTTCACCTTTCGAAGTATTGGGGGTTGTTGATCTTCACACCCTGACGCTATTCATACTGTAATATTTTTGAAGAAATATTCCATTAATAAAAAGGAGGCACTTTTACAGGATTCTTGCGTGTATTCACTGGTGATGTTCTTTCTCTAAGTTGAATGTTATTCTCACTTTGTTATCATATTGTTTTATGAATCAAATCTTTAAGAGTAACGAATGTTGCAGGATTTATCTCGTATACTCTGTTCCTGACTTGAAAGATTTTTAGTGTTTTTCTTCTGGTGTTTTCGATAAAGGAATTCTTAACTGCTTCTTTGTTGAAAGTATCTTTCTCATATTTTCTGCTAATCATCATTTAAGCTACTAAAAGATCTAGTGATTACATTATCTCGCCTTGTGAAAATTTTTCCTTTGCGTTTCTGGTTTGTATTTCATATTTATTAAGACACAGACCCCATAGCCCAATGGATGTGTAGAATGTCTCAACCAATTCAAAAAATACCTTGACAACCAAACCGACCTATTTCTTTACCTAGCCTAATATCTAAAATTGGAAACATAGCTAAATCATATAGAGAGATCCCTCTCTGAATTTGGAAGGGCTAGATCCCAGCTTCAAAAGTGGTTGGATAAAGTTACCTTTGTAGATTTCTTCTATTTTTCAACCTCTAGAAAATTTACCAAGTGTTAACATAGTGGCGACTCCACTGGGGAAGAACTAAAAATTGATAATTTCACGTTTTCTTTTCCCTAAAAAGAAAGTTTGTTCCGTGGAATATTGCAAATTTGAGAAGAAAGTAATGTTTAGAGGTTGATTAAACTTTGTACATATTATTTTCGGACTCACAAAACTAAAATATATATATATATAAAAAACCAAAAGAATTATGGCTCCCAAGAAAGTTTACACTCGATCTCATCCCGACCCAGAACTTGTGATAGTGACAGATAACCCCGAACAGTTTCTCAGGAAAAAGACCTTAGCTGAAGGTCCAATGAGTCATATTCCCCTTCATAAGTCCGTTTCCTTTTCAGGGAAACCTGTTACCTCTCAAAACCCCGACCTTGATACCTTTCCACAACAAAGCCTAGTAAGAACACGGTCCGATAGTTTTGTGACTGGAATCATCTTTGACCCAACTGTTTTGCAACCTCGAACCCCCGAAGTTCTGTCTCCCACAACTAAACCACAAATCACTCCCTCAGTGCTATCCAGCCCCTCCTCGTCCTCGTCTTCAGTCGCTACCTCGCCGATCATCCAGGTTGTCGTCCCACCTCCTCCACCCATCATGGCATCTCGATATGCTCCTTTGGTGTTGGTTGTGCCGCTACATGCCATGCCCCAAGACTATCAAACAAGACTTCCACAGTTCGATGCAATAGGACCTTTAAACGCCCAACAACATGTTGACAAAATGAATGATTATTTTGACATGCAAGAAGTTGATGAGGCTGACGTTCAAATGAGATTGTTTGCCCAAAGTTTGAAAGGTGACGTCAAAAAATGGTACAAAGATTTACCCGCCACCTCAGTCCTTGAACTTGTCGTGTTCCAAAGGAGTTTTCTTGACAGATGGGAGGTAAAGAAAAACCCTCTCCAAATATTGTCAGAATACGAGAATATAAGAAGAAATCAAGGTGAGACGGTACAAGATTACTGCACCCGTTTCAATAACTTGTACAATGCAATTCCAGCCGAAATCAAACCTCCATAGGGCCTGGAATTGATAAAATTCCCTGATGGTTTTGATGCTGATATGTCATACCAGCTAAGAGAAAGAAATTCTACCACCCTGACAGACATGCAGAAAAGTGCTATAAGTGTGGAGGCCAATTTGTTGGCAAAAAGGGCACGTCAGAGGTCAGAGAGGAGAGTCACGATTAAAGAAGAACCTTCCATGTCGACCTCAGATTCCAAATTGGATTCTTTGGCTAGAGCAGTGGAAAGAATGATGGAAAGACTTATTGTGTCGGACATAAATCCTCCAAGAGAAAATCCACCAGCTCCTCAGGTACGGAACCCTAACTTTAGAAGAAACCCTCCTCAAGTCCGACAGAGAGATCCTAGGGATCAAAGAGAGCAGAGGGGTCCAGATCAGCAGATCAGACCCCCCCTGCAAGAAAATTATGCTGAGGAGGGGGAGGAAGTAATCGAAGAACTGGAGGATACTCACATAAATCTCATGGGAATTCACGACAACGAAGCAATTTTCCTTACCCAAGAAGAGAAAGAACTTTTTCTTCTCAACCAAACAAAAGTAAGTGAAGAAGCTGAAGATGCAGAACATCAGGCATTCGAAAATTCTATTTTGGAGGTACACCGACAGTACAATTTGTGGAGTAAAAAGACAGAAGGGAGTTCCCCCAAAAAGACAATTGAAATGAAGAAGGTAGTCAAAACCAAGAAGGCCTTCGAGCCAGCTGCCGAGAAGATTCCTGAGAAGAGCACTGTCGACGTTCCCGTGAAGAAAAACCTTACCATTCTGAAAAGGCCGTCACAGCCCGAGGTTTCACCTATTAATCCACGAAGTACTTCTGAGCAGAAGAATATGGTGGACAAACCAGAATTGATGAGCCAAGGCAGTGCCTCTACACCTTTCAGCCTTGAGGGGGAATTGGCCAAAGTAAAAATTCCCATCCCACTTACAGAGTTGATGAACAAAGACGTTTATCGTTCACAGGTGATTAAAGCACTGACCATTGAACCTGACATAGGCACGAAGGCCTTAACCATTGGATCAACAAATCATTCAGACACCGTGAACCTTACTGATGATCAACCCGAACTTCTTTTCAGACCTGAAGTAGATGATCGAGATGATACTGGTGAGGTCGCTCCTTTTTACATCAGTCTAAACATACATGACCTGATCTTGCATAACGCTATGCTGGATTCAGGTGCTTCCCACAATCTGATGCCTAAAGCAGTAATGGAGAAACTGGGACTGGAGGTCACCAGAACTTACAAGGATTTACACTCATTCAACTCCAATAAAGTTAGATGTATTGGTTTGATCAAGGACCTATGAATCACCTTGGTTCAGATTCCTATGAAGAGCATGGTAATGGACGTGGTAGTTGTAGACATCCCGCCGAAGTATGGAATGTTGCTATCCCGGTCTTGGGGGGCTAAGTTGAAAGGAACCCTGCAGCTAGATATGTCTTATGCCACTATCCCAGTTTTTCGGCAACAAAGAAGGTTATACAGAGAAACATTGATGAAGTACATGGTCAGTAGTCAAGAAAAACCGCACAACTATCCCCTTTACTCTGCACATTCCGATCTGGATTATTTTATCTTGTATAATGATGGTGACACAGGAGAACAAGATACTCAGTTGGAGGAAGATACATCTAGCCAGGACGGGGGCCAATAAATCATTGAGGTAGCAAGGATGAAGAACGCAATAACTGAAGAGTTACCCGCTGATTTTGGGAGCATGGATTTTGATGGAGCAGTGAGTAAAGAAGGAGCTGGAGCAGGAGTCTGGCTACATAATCACAGAAACAGGTATTCAGAAAACCATTCTTACAAATTAAATTTCCAATGCACTAACAATATTGTTGAGTATGAAGCCTTGATGCTTGGTCTGAAGCTTTTGAAAAGAGTTGGTGCTAAACAGATTATGGTAAGAGGTGACTCTGAGTTGATAATCAAACAAATCAAAGGTGAGTACACTGCGAAACACCCACATCTTAGAGCTTATAGGAATGCTGTTCTTGATTCCCTTAGGTGTTTCACTGAAGTTGACTTGCAGGTAATGCCGAGGGGGCAAAACATTCTGGTAGACGGATTGGCTATGTCAGCAGCCACCTGTAAGATTCCTTTCCATTCGACTCGCCCATACACTGTTGAGGTGAAATGCAGACCAACCGTTCTCGACAATATCAGGTACTGGCAAGTGTTTGGTAATGATGATCAAATCAAAGACTTTCTGCAGTGTAAAAATGATTTTGAATGTACAAATATAGATTTAGAGAACGAAGATGAAAATGTAAATAGTTCTGATTTTGAAATTGATAGTGTAAATAGCGTAGATTCAGGAGGATTAGGCGACGATGAAATGGATGCCGATGTTTTACATTTGAAAAGCAATGTTTTACCTAGAGGCCTAGTTCCTTTAGAGGACTTTTTTGATTTTAACGACGTAGCCAAAAAACCGAAAATCGAAGCCAATGGACAAGAGGTAGAAGACTGTAATATAGGGACTGAGGAGAAACCTAGAATAGTCAAACTGTCTAAATCATTACCCCCGGAGCAAAAACTCAAATACATTGAGCTGTTCAAAGAATAATCAGATGTCTTTGCCTGGGGCTATGAAGATTTGAAAGCTTATGATACCAGCATCATACAACACAATATTCCAATAGAAGAAGACCAAAAACCATTTAGGCAAAAACTTAGGAGGATAAATCCCAAGTTGCTCCCTCTGATAGAGAAGGAAATAAAAAAAATGTACGATGCCAAGATCATAGTCCCGTTGCATTTTTCCAAATAGGTCTCTAACTTAGTTCCTACACGTAAGAAATCGGGGGAGATCAGACTTTGTATAGATTTCCGAAATTTGAATAAGGTCTCCCTGAAGGATAATTACCCCTTGCCAAAAATGGACCACATCCTGCAAAGGGTGGTCGGGTCCAGTCGAATCTCTTTGCTGGACGATTTCTCGGGTTACAATTAGGTCTTAGTTCACCCAGATGACCAAGACAAAACCGCTTTCACCACACCGTGGGGCACTTTCATGTATGTGAAAATGCCTTTTGGTCTGATGAACGCAGGAGCCACATTCCAGAGGGCGATGGATATCGCTTTCGTGGAAGAATCGGGTAAGTTTATTGTCGTCTATTTAGATGATGTAACTGTGTTTTCCCGATCCGATGATGAACACTTGCGACACCTCAGACGAGTTTTCGAGAAATGTAGAAGGTTTGGGATTTCCTTGAATCCTAAGAAAAACCTTTTTGGGCTAGAGGAAGGCAAACTGCTAGGACACATCATCTCCAAGGATGGAATCAAAATAGACCCCAGCAGAATCGAGGCAATACAAAAATTAGAACACCCAAGAAACCTCAAAGAACTACAGTCTTTTATCGGGAGAATAAACTTTCTACGAAGATTCATTCCCAATCTGGCCGAGTTCCTTAGAAACATTACAAACATGCTTAAGAAAGACGTAAAAATAAAATGGGACTACGAATCCAAACAGTCTTTCGAACAAGTTAAACGAGCACTCACAGAAGTCCCTGTTTTGATCAGTCCTGATTTTACTAAGGATTTCTATCTCTTTTCTTTCGCTTCTGAACATACTATAGCAGTAGTGTTACTGCAAAAGAACAACGGAGGGTATGGACAACCCATAGATTTCTTTAGCAAAGCATTAAGAGACGCTGCTCTGAATTACAAGATAATGGAGAAACAAGCTTTTGCTTTGGTGAAAGCTATAAAATATTTTAGGGTCTACATTCTCCATTCCCACACCATAGCTTATGTTCCGAATGCGGTAGTAAAGGACATCTTGACACAGGACAATCCAGATGGAAGAAGGGGAAAATGGATTGCTGTCATTTTAGAATACAATATAGAGATTAAGCCCACGAAACTAATCAAAGGTCAAGGCCTTGCTAAATTAATGGCTGAATCTAACTTCCATGCTCTTGACATTAATTTTTTAGCTGCAGCAGATGAACAGGGCGAGATGACTACTCCAAACATGAGAGAGGTATTCCTCAACTCTCCATGGTACGGAGACCTTATATTCATTTTGCAAAATTTACAAGCTCCCCCTGGTTTAACTAAGACTAAAGCTAGATTTTTAAAGTTGAAAGCCTTAAAATTCTGTATTCTAGAAGGCAATTTGTATTGGAAAGATCCTGGAGGCATTCTGTTAAACTGTTTATTGAAAGATGAAGCTGATAAAGTGTTACAAGAATTTCATGCAGGAGAATGTGGTGGTCATTTGAACTGGAAGGTCACAACCAACAAAATACTCAGAGATGGATTCTATTGGCCCACCCTGTTCGCCGATGTGCACCATAAGGTAACTGCATGTCATCAATATCAGTTGTTTGAAGGCAAAAGAAAACTCCTCCATCTACCTCTGAAACCGATCTCAGTTGAGGCCCCTTTCCAGCAATGGGGACTCGACTTCATTGGAGAAATACACCCCCCGTCTTCAGGCCAGCATAGTTGGATTCTCACTACCACTGATTATTTTACCAAATGGATCGAAGCAGTACCTAGCAGGCAAGCCACTGACTCTGTTATTATCAAATTCCTTGAAAATAATATTTTGTCTCGCTTTGGATGCCCTAGAAAGATTATAACTGATAATGCAGCTGCCTTTCGGTCGAAGAAAGTCATAGATTTCTGCAACCAGTATCACATTGGTTTGGGGCATTCCATAGCCTATTACCCTTAGGGGAATGGGCTGGCAAAATCTTCAAACAAAACCTTGGTAAATATCATCAAGAAAACATTGCAGGAAAATAAGAAATCATGGCACAACAAGTTGGTGTTCGCTTTGTGGGCTGACAGGCTGACCACCAAAAGGTCAATTGGTATGTCACCATACCAGCTGGTCTATGGTACAAAGGCAATTTTCCCCACTTCTTTAGGAGCCCCTGTCATGAAGTTGCTTCAAGATGTACAAGCTGAGCCAAATGACTCACATAGAAGGATCAACCAGATGATCCATTTGCAGCAGTCTAGGGAGGACGTTTTCAACAAGACTCGGGTGATCCAAGAAAACATCAAGAAGATCTTTGACAAAAGAACCAAGGAAGATGATTTTGAGCTAGGAGATTTGGTGCTGAGATGGGATGCCAGAAATGAAGACAAGGGAAAGCATGGAAAATTTGACAGTCTGTGGACAGGACCATACATGATCCAAGCTTTCAGGGGAAACAATGCTTTCTTGCTAAACAACGCTGATGGGACAGATCTGTCAGGAGGACCTGTGAATGGCAGAATGCTGAAACATTATGTGCCACCTCAGTAGAAGATTCGAGTTTTCACTCTCCATTGTACATACCATTTTAATTTTCAGTTTTCACTTGTATTTTCTGAGTGAAGAACATTAGTCAGTTGGTTGAAGCCCGAAGAGAAGGCCCTAAGCTGCTGACCATTGTTTTTCCATTTTTGAGAATAAAACCAACGAAGGCCACTAGGAAGAAATTTTCAGAATGACAGGAACCAGGATTATTGGAACTTCACAAGGCAAGTACCATCCCCAGGTGGAGCTGTTGTTATCACCCTATAAGTTATAGGATCAACTGGTGACTGAGATATTATTTGTCTCTAGTGTTTTTGTTGACAAATGATTTTTCATTCTGCAAATAATTTGAAAAGAAAAAGAAAAAAGAAAAGAAAAGAAAAGAAAAAAGAAAGAAAGGAAAAAGAGGGCATAAAAGAATTGCAATAAAAGCCCCATGCAAT
>WSFP011260495.1:0-54278 GCA_009831015.1 Picea engelmannii | reverse complement strand
ATTTGGGCAAAAGGGTGTGATTGTTTTCCTTGAGTTGTGACAGGGAATATGGCTGCAAGCATTAGATATGAGGATCGGTTGGATGGCATTTCCAACTACTTGCAGTGGAAGGTTCGTTTGTCAGTTGTTCTCAAGGAGAACAAAATCTATAGCTATGTCAGCTCTGTTGTAGCAGCTCCTACAACAGATCCTGTTGCTTTGGACTTGCATGAGGTCAAGGAAGCCAGAACTCAAAGGATTATTCTGTATGGGGTGAAGGATCACCTTATTCCACACTTGGCTAAGAAAAAGACTGCCAAGGAGCTATGGGAAGCACTTAAGAACTTGTTCGAGACGAAGAACGAATACCGGAAGATGGCCTTGAAGGCTAAGTTGCATGATACCAAGATGGGTAAGGAGGAGAGTGTCTATTCTTATCTTACCCAGGTGGTTCAAGTTAAAGATGAGTTGGCAGCTATTGGAGAGGTCATTTCGGATTATGAGTTGGTGAGGATAGCCTTAAATGGCTTCACCAAAGATTGGGAAGTCTTCAAGAAGTGCGTGGTGGGTCGTGAGCATCTACCAGATTGGAGCAGACTGTGGGATGATTTCACTCAGGAGGAGATTCGGGAAAGATCTCAGAGCAGTGATCAGAAGACAGACAGAGTTGATGAGAATGTTGCTCTTGTGGCAAAGAGCAAGAAGAAAGGAAGTTCTGGAAAGGACTTGAGTAAAATCAGATGTTATTGTTGTAACAAGTTGGGGCACCTTGCCTTTCAATGTCCTAAGAGGAAGAAGAAGAAGAAGGAGTCAGAGGAGCCTGAGACAACTGCTATATCAGCCATAGAGGACTTTGCTTCAAAGTTCGATATGGAATTTTCTTTGGTTACCCTAGTTTCCAGTGTCGACAACAGAGGATTCGAAGGTGATGTCAGATGGGTTGTGGATAGCGGAGCCTCTAACCACATGACGGGAATCTGGCGAGTATTCCTAGACTTCACAGACATTGGTCCTGGCCGACAGGTGGAAAATGAAGGTGGTATGGCGAGAGTTGTACGTGGAGTTGGGAATGTTAGATTCCAACTCGAGTTTGGGGGACTCTTGGAGATTGATGGAGTTCTCTTTGTTCCAAGGTTGAGTGTTAACTTGCTCTCAGTCTCAGCCTTGCAGGATGTAGGATATTGTGTATTTTTCAAGAGGAACCATGTCTTTATCTACAGAGAGGGAGTGGATCCGGTAGAGCTGCAGCTGATCGGTAACCGGGTGAATAGGTTGTATATGTTGAGAGGACAGTCTATGATTTGTGATTCAACGTCAGATGAAGAGCGTGAGGAGGCTTCTGAGACTGCGGTGGCGCCAAGGTATCAGTCTTGCATTCCGAGAGAAGAGAGCGAGTCTCTTCTAAGCACTGGCAGAAGGCTCAGCTAGGTTAATCGAACTGATGCTCAAGATGAAGTGAGCTCAGGGTTCCGGGAGGTTGCCAGGAGAAGATCTTCTAGTTCGAGTTATGTGCAGGTGTTGCGGATGGCTCCAGGTTCAGAGGGAGCTCCTATAGAGCATAGTATGATGGGACCAGATGATGGAGATGGCAGCGAGTACATCCCTCGTTAAGAGGGAGTGTTGAAATATAACAAGGGAAGTCCTCATTCATGTTTTTGTGTTTTGTCATGGGGAGGACATAAAGTCATAATTCCTAGACATGTTTTATTTGTAAAGTGACTTTTTAAATAAAGTGATTTTATAAAGTGAATGTACTTTAAAACTTAAAGTGTTTTTAAGTTGTGGGACCCAAAAAGTATTTAATGAGCATTTATTACTTATTTTGTAATTAATGAGGAGTATTAAATATGAGCCCTCAGATTAAACTTATGATAGCCATTAGATTGAGTTGGTTATGTAAGTTAGGGTTTCTTGGGAAGAGAGAAAAGTACATATACATGCTTAGGGATGTGAGAAGAACACACCGGAGAAGACGAGAGGAGTTGAGTTAGAGAGATTTTCAGAGTAGGCTTGAGAGAGGAAAGTGAGCAGCTTGAGAGGGCACATTTCCCAAGGAGATTTTCTGTCTGTAGTGTTGTACCATTTTTCTGTTGTTGGGTTGTACCGTATGGATCCATACAGTCCGTACAACATCAAGAAGGGCACGATTTTCGAGGCCACTGTTTAGCATGAAAACCAAGGCATTTTCTGGGTTTTTCTTGTTGTTTCTTGGCCGTACTGTGCAGGT
Source organism: Picea engelmannii (assembly GCA_009831015.1). Classification (NCBI taxonomy): domain Eukaryota; kingdom Viridiplantae; phylum Streptophyta; class Pinopsida; order Pinales; family Pinaceae; genus Picea; species Picea engelmannii. Next base: position 52,072 of record WSFP011260495.1, on the reverse strand, counting down.
CATACAGTACCTTGCTAGGCATGTTTTCTAAGGCACAGATTTGGAGGAGGCCGTACAACTGTACGGACTTGGGCACTTTTTTTCAAGGCAGAATTTTTGGGACTGTTTGTTGGTGCTGTGAGGTATTTTTTTCCTTGGCTGGAAATTGTTAGTTTGTTGTCGTAATACACTTTCCTGAAGCTGAATAATAGATCTTTCTCTCTCTCGTTTGGTTTCCCCACATTGGGGTTTTCCCTGGCAGTTGCCTAAATTTCTGTGAGTTATGGGTTGTTGTCCATTGTGTATTTCCAATAGAATGTAGAAAAAGTGAAATTTCCGTCGTAATAGATTTCTTGCCGAGGTTAGGACTTTTTCTTTTGGGATAGAGTTTGAGAGATAACACATTCATTCTAAAGTAGAGAGACATGCAATCATAAATAATACTACATCGATAACATAAAGGAAAAAGGAACATAGTTACCGAATTCACCATTCCATAAACATTTGTCAAGATATCGGCTTACTAAAAGTAACAATGAGTTGTTGAAACCCATATTTTCCACCAAGAAAATACAATAAAATATCCAAGGAAAACGATACAATGAAGCTCTCAAACAATTAACTCCATGAGACAAGTCAAACAATAGTAAAATAATGGAGTTAGTTGATAACCATCTCCAAGAATAGAGCTAGAAGGTAGGGCGCCTCCTTTAGATGAGGGTTTGACCAAGTGATAACCTCAAAGGAATGATAAATTATTCTCTCCATGTGTCCACCCTTCTAGAATGGTATCCCATGTGTGAACCAACGCCCTGTAACTCACCCAACCCATAAGTACCTTTTTAACGGATGAAGCATAAGAATTTCGCTTTTCTCAATCATCTCGAATCCTCTTTCCGAGATCTCCGTCAAGTTCTTCTCGTCAAGAGCTTTCCAACGACTGTTACCATGCTCAAATCCAAGCTCTGGATTGGAAGTTATGCCCTTCCAAAGCTCTTCAGGCATCATTGGTCAAAGGCCAAGTAGCACCCACATGGCTTCGCCTCATTTGTACCATCCCACCTGGCACAGACTCGACCAAGGTTGTCATCCTTTAGCGATGACATGGCCACTGGAGGGCGGTTACATGGAATGTTCCCCGTGCCTTCGCAATTACCAAGCCTTCGACCCTTCGTCCTTCCTGTCCATGTCTGAAACATTCCTGAAGTTCCCTAGCACTCCTGCATCTATGGTGGAGATCAATCCACCATTAAATCCAATGACTGAGATTCACCCTCGTTCCACACATAGGCTTAAGAGATTTCGACGTTTGACACTGAACGCCATGTTCTTTACTCTCATATCCTCCAGAGTCCCGAAACCTCGGAATCCTGCCACATGGCTTCGGCCTTTGGCCCTTTTTGGAGCTTGCGTCTTAGCACTCCAAACACCCGGAGTTATGAAGTCCCAAACTCCCGAAACGGGTCCCTCTTACGTACGTGGCGTTCTGCACGGGTGTCCCTACTTCCATATACCACTTGGTAGATACGTGGTGATGATGCTACATTGACACGTGGTACCCATTTCTCCAACTCTATACCATATACGATAAATCAGTAGCACACGTGGCTTAGCGACGTGCTGACATGCGGTGGATTTGTAACACAGTCGGACTCCACCATGTAATTTGTCCATGTCGTCTGCTGACGTCACTTCGACCTTCGACGCTTCGAGGAAATTCCACGCCTTGGACCCTGAATCACCTGAAGTGGGGTTTAGCTAGAGAGCTGAATAATGATTGGACAACCCATAATCTTCCTTAGTTTGATCCAACGGAAGACATTTGGCAGAAGACAAGGGTGACATGTGGCCCAATCAACTGGTGACATGTGTCAAAGTCTATTTGACACATAAGGTCTGTGAAAGTCACGAATCGGGGTGACACGTGGAACACCTACTATGGGTCCACGTCACCCTAGGTGACATTAGCATGCCACGTCACTCCGACCTTCAACGCTCCGACGATATTCTCATTCACCAACATGTCGAACCTCTCGAAGTAGGACTTTGTCAGAGTACTTTACGCTATCGTTTCACTAGGCTCGATCTAACGGTCTCGAAGGGTCTCGAAGGATCCTTAGATCCACGATCCACGTTACATCGCGAGTTCAACATTCGAAGGTTCTGACTGTTTAACACCTTTTCTCTCTCGGAGTAGGTCAACGTGGGACTAACCACGGTCTAGATCCAATGGCCAGGAGAGATACCAAAGCATCCTCAGATCGACGGTCCTCGTCGCTTCGTGACTTTGATGCTCAAGGGTTCTGCGCGTTTAACACTCTTTTTCTCCTGGAGTAGGTCAACGGTGAATAACCATGACATAGATCCAACAGTCAAGGGAGATCCTAAATAGCCTCAGATCTATGGCTCGCGTTACTTCGCGACCGAGAAGTGGATCGGGGTTTAACAAGGGGATGAATCCCACGATGACGGGTAAATGACTGTCAACTGTCAGTTGATCGTCAAGTTACCAATCCGACAGGTCGCCTTCGATGCATTTGGACATTGCAATGTTCATTCACCCCGGAGCTCTGGACTCTCAGAGTCCCGAATAACTTAGCTCTTTTTTTAGTGTAGTGAAGGGTTCCATGGACCTGGTCCTATGGAACTTTGTCAAGCTCCGGAGGCTACACTCATAACTCTTAGCCAAGATTTGGTTAAGGTCGTGGGCATAAGCCTATGGTCTCTTGGATGATTTGTTTGAAGGAAGCACCTTCCATTCACAGAACTTAAGTTCTAAAACAGGGAAAGGTATTTTCGAGGGATCAATGGGACTAAAACATTCTAGCGAAGTCTACCCCGACTCTTACATTACAAAATCAATCCTTGGGAAAATTTCCTTAAGGATTTTCCAACTAGCACAAAAACCATAATCCTATTCATAATTTCATTTGAAGACCCATGTCTAATAGCTCTCTTGCTTCTAAGCAGAGGCAAACATAAACCATTCAAATGCAGGGGTTCACAGAAGAACAATAAGTATTACTAATATTAATCATGCAATGAAAATTTCAGTCATAGACACAAACATCCAACCACTCATTTCAATTCTAGTACACAGGGTATATGAAATACTTATCTATTACAGTCGATCACCGACCAACAGAATGTGGGTGTTTGCCTTTCCACCCAATCGTAGGCTCAGAGACATTCATTCTTAGCGCTCTGCCACCCCCGTGCCAAGCCATGATATCACTAGGGAAATTTTGTAGTTTCTCAGAGGTTCTTTCTCTGTCACAGCCTCTGCGAGGTTTATCAGATGCTCCCTCGGCATCAAGCTTGTGACCTTCTGCTCAAGTCATGTTTTCTGCAAACTCTCAGAGATCCTTTCTCTTTTTCTCTCCCTTTAACTAGAACAACTTAATCCTTTAGTTCTTCTTCTCAACTCGAGAGCCTCGCGCGCTCTTCCTCTTTCTGAATGGTATCCTACTTCTCTTGCATGCCCTCTCCTTTTTCCCCTAGGAGGTTTTGGACCTGTCATGTTCCTTCTGTCAGAAGGAACTCAAGTCAGTCTAGCCCTGCAGGAAAACTGCACTCTGTGGTACTTCGGGCTGACAGTTTTCTGTCTCCTCAACCAGACTCTCCATGCTTCCATTCATGGGGGTAGTTGATTTCTCAACCACCAGTCCTTCTTTCATTAACTGATTTTTCCTTGGGATCAGAATGAGGCTTATTATTTCAACAAAGAGAATTTGGGTCATTTTGACATCATGAACCCTCTCTACAGTTTCCTCACTCTTCCCTCTAGTGATATCATGGCCAATACTTCAAGGCTTCACCCCCACAGTCAATTATTGACAATCTAAACAATAATACATTTACATTTCTCACATGCCATAGCATGGTAATCATAATTAATGATTAAGTACAAGCTGTGGGAAACAGGGGTATTACAATCCCGTCCCCCTTAAAATGGAACACCGCCCTCGGTGTTCTTTCTCAATAATACCTATCATGCCTTTGTCATTTAGCTGCTTCGGAAATCTTGATCATCTTTCTTGGTCAGGTCCTTTCCACACCCTTGGCCTTCGTCACCTAGAATCAATAATTTTGGACAACAAGCATATTAATCACAATTTCATGGGAAAACATCTTACTGTTCAAAATTCAAGAGGAAAATTTCATAATCTAGCACAATACTTATATGTGTAGTTCATGGATTTGCATCCACATGGTTGTCTTGTTATCTTTGCTCACTATTTTTTCCTGGACATACCCATTGCGTGCATGATCCCAATCAATAGTTTATGAGAATTATCAAAGTCTTCTCTTCCTTGCGATCACTCACCCTCCAAGCCTAGGCTCAAGCATCCACTTCTCTGTTATACAGTCCCTCAGGCGATCCATCTTGCCTTTCCAAGGCTTTCTCGCACAGGAAGAGTTCTGAAGACTTCATTGAGACTTACAGTCGATGCGTCCCTCAGACTTGCTCTGTCAAGGCATCCCTTCGGCTTGTGCTACCACAACACAACATATTCTAGGGCGATCATGGCTTACCATAGGGTTCTCTTGTCTCAACAATAGACTTTTTTATGCTTTCCATCTTGACATCCTTCACCCGTCCTTTTTCGTCTCACCTATATCACAAGTATACAAAAATTATGAGATAGTATCATCAGTTGCAAATTTGTCACCCACAGATTTCCAAATTCCACATTTATTTTCAAATCTGTTCTGCATAGGAACCAGATTCACAAGTATGGGACTTTCCTTCCCATAACTCTTTTTCTTAGCAGACAATTGGTCTTCCTTATGGGCTTACAAACACTACCATATCCAAGACCCTTTTCTTCCTGCAATTTCAACATTCCTTAGCCAAACAAATTGTTAGTTTTCATGCACATTATATTTTCAAAACTATGAATACTAACAGTGCAAGTCATTTTCATCTATTCAAGGGTACAAGGCAAAATGAAATATCATTATTTACGTATGCATCATTTCAACACACTAAATTTTCCCAATGCAATTTTAATTGTGAAATGACTTTAATCCATGTGCCAATATTCATACCCAATGTTCCCTTACATTGGGTTTAAGTTTGCCACACTTATGGCAAGCGCCTTGTCATGGTGTGTTGGAGCTCAGCCAACCTCTTCACCATAAGGTTTAATCATTCTCGTTCATTCTTACAGTAGGACTATGCTACCTGCTACAGGATGATCACGATCCCAAATCAATACATATCAAACTAAAAGTTTCTTTTGAATGCACACAAGCAATCTACCTTCATTAGTAACCAGGGGGCCAACACTCATGGCCACCCAACTTCTCTTTTCTTTAACACCTCTACAATTCAAGTAGAGTATTGGAAGTTTCTCCTTCCTTAATGGGAAATCTATTGTTTGCCCTCCTATGAAATATGCATTTCCTCAATGCATTCCATGCAATGTGCTAACTATGAGCACCTTTATTCCCAATCTCCCTAGATTGGTCATTGTACCCATGGTACTCCTTGCTCATGCATTTTCTTGCAAGGGTTATAACTCATCCTTGACTGACATAGACTTCCTCTCTCTACTGTTCAGATTCTTCTTTCCTGAATCTTACCCTACTTGGGTAGCAATGGCATACAATAGCCACTCAAAATTATTCGCCTATCAGTAAGATAATGAAATCCTTTCAGAAGGGGTTCTTACCAAATCCCTTCATACCTTATGCCATACAGGAATGAACATTTTTATACCTGTTATGGCTACTAGCACCCTTTTTTTTTTTCCTGATTTTTACCTCATTAGTAGTGCTTCACGGGGCTCCCAAAGTTCCCTCAACAATCTTTCAACAACGACCCTATCACATTCATTCTCTTCTCAAGTTTTTCTACCATTGGTAACTGTCTTTCCCAACAATTTCAATTTCTTTCTACACATGACATATATCACAATTATATTAATCGTCATGTAAAAATAAAAATGCATGTATCATAGCATTCCAATCAATAAAACATTTTCAGATATGTCCTAGCATATCTTTATGCACTTCATCACATTATCCTTAATGTTTTCATGAGTGCAACACAAACAATTTTCAATTGTTTTTACAATCATATTGTTAGTACTGAGAGTTACCCTAAAAATGTAAATGGATTAAAAAGGTTTGTGTAGGTGGATCAACAAGACTTTAAAGAAGGAAAAGACAACAAAAATCACTGTAGATCAGGGATGGACCATTGGGCTATGGAGTCATAAACAATTTGTTCATCGAAGGCATTTAAGCTCCCTATCAGACAAAAGATTTGTATAATGATGGAGAGAAGAATAAGAGAATAATATAAAGACAAATATTTTCTAAGCAGAGATCCTCTCTGCGAAGAGAATTTAGATGTGTCTGAAAAGTAAACAATGATAGATAGGCAAGCTTACAATAGATCCTCTACTGTATCGAGAATCTATCGATCAAAGGCAAATTTTAATCCTTAAAATCAGCAATACATTCAAACAAGGTGAAGAATAGAACTGAGTACATAGAATTTAGATGTGTCTGAATAGTAAACAATGATAGATAGGCAATCTCACAACAAATCCTCTACCACATAAGGAATCTATCAATCAAAGGAAAATTTTAATCGTTAAAATCATCAATTACATTCAAACAAGATGAAGAATAGAACAAAGAACATAGAAGACAAATCCGATGAAACAACTCATATGAGTCTTCAATAACAATACAATTTACAGCTACATGCCCCTTCGACTTACAAACTGAAATATACAGTCATAAACATTTCTCAAAACTTCCCCCGGTCTTTAGTCAAACCCCCCCTTCCTCTATTATGTCATTCATAAGATGTATTTATAATCAAAATAGTCCACCACTGCGAGTTGGCCCTCATCTTCTCTTGTCTGTCATGTTCCTTCTGTCAGAATGAAACTCTGGTTAGTATGGGCTTGGAGGAGAAATTTCCCCCTGTGGTACTTCGGGCTGACAGTTTTCTATCTCTTCAGCGAGATCCCCCATGCTTCCATTTAAGGGGGAAGTCGATTGTTCAACCATCATTCCTCCTTTCATTAACTGATTTCTCCTTGGGATCAGGATGAGGCATAACGCCTAGTTTGTTTCCACGCACTGCTCTCGGATTGGGACCTATATAAGAACACAATTGCAGAAGTTTCCAAGGGTGGTTTGGGTCCACACCACTTCAACACCCGCAATTCACCACCAACTGCCACGTACCTCTTTTGTTATACCATGGTTTCGATTGCGGGACCGCTCTAGAATTTTAACGTTCGGGCGTGTTCCGTCCCCACAATGAAGTGTGGCCTTCGATCTGTTGCAATCTGTGATCTGGGAACACCCTGCTATTTTAGCACCCTCGCTAAAATTTATCCATCTGCCAACTCCATAATCCTTTTAATCATGTTTAGAGATGGAGCCAATTTTGGCTCTTGGGAGCTTTGAAAGTCGAGCAAGAATATCTCCCGAGGGATGATCTCTCGAATATGACGTGGTGGCCTGACGTCATTGTGTTATCACAACTACTGATGGATGAGTGCCATGTGTCTTCGGCACTTCGACATTTCGGGCTTGGAGGGTTTTGGATTGTGAAGCATGAAAAACTCCCGGAGTGGTATGGGCTCGGAGTGACGTGGCAACCTGAAATGAATGCTATGCGTCTTCAGCGGATAAGTGCCATGTGTTGAGTTGAAAAACACCCATGGAGTGGCAAGGCCTGAAACAACATGGCAACCTGACGTCACTTCGGGACTTCCGCTCTTCGGGACTTCGGGATACTCGAATGGAAATCTCTCGATGTAACTTTCTCTCGGTTGACGTGGCAACCTCTTGCTACTTCAGCATTTCAGGCTTCGGGAGATTTTGAAGGCGGGCATGAATATCTCTCGAAGTAACTTTCTCTTGATCGACGTGGCAACCTCTCATTTATTCGAGACTTCGGATCTTCTGTCTGATCGTTAATCCTTGCGAAACTCTGAATACACGAGTAGTTAATCTGAACTGCACATGGGATCTCTGCTGTTGAAAATTGAACCTGCCTGCTTGCTTGTATTTCAAGCTCGAAATTAACTGTTCTGAATGTTGCATTTTGCTCATAGTTTTTTTCTGTGCCTACAAAGGACTTGACCGGCCGTACTTTATCAACTAGAAGAGGAAAAAATTATAGGAAGGCATACAAAAAAGAGAGAGACTCGACAGAGGTGTGGACCTAGGTCTTAACAACAACTACATATGACCCATGACAACTTTATGTGCTAACATTGGCTCCACAGGGGATGGCATGCTCCCTGTGAGCTGCCAAGAACAAGCGGCTTCAATGTCCTATCCTAGGGCTATGGGGTCACTTATTCAAATACTAAAAGAAAACTGAAAACTGAAAATATTGCACAGGTGCTTATTTATATACAAGACCCTACTCTAACTGACCTTTACAATGCTCATGTGAAGACAAACTTCCACCATAGCCACCCAAACTGTTTGTTAACACAATTCTTCTTTTCACTGCACATGATTCATAAAAGGTAAGGGAAGTATGACAGCAGAATGAAAACATGTTTTGGAACATTGACAATACCTCCAAATGATGATAAGATGATTAATTTTGTGGGCTCCAATGATTTTGGAAAGTTCAACTCCATATATAACCCACAGGGTCATAAAATTTATAATAAGGCATGCTAAACACACAAAAAGTTACCTCCTTTATTTCATCATTGCTCACCGGTTGTTTGATGTTCTCAACATGTACAAGGGGATAAAGGATTGATGCAGGCTTGCTAATCCCAGGTGATATCTGCTCATTTATAAGTGTTGGACCTGAGATAAGATGAACATTTAGCTCTTCCTTTTCTCCTTCATGGCTCTCCCAAGGATCAGATTCATAATTATCATATACAAGAACCATGCTACGAGGTTCCAAAGAAGCCATGAAAAAACTCTGTTCTTCATCATCTTCGTTAGGATATTCATCAAAAATTGGTTGTTCTTGGTCAGCATTTGAAACAACTTCTTCATCATTAGTACGAATGCTAAAGACATCTGTTTCAAAAACATAAATATCGTATGCACTTTCTTCATAAGAGCAGCAAACAAAATCTGCATTCAATTCTGAAAAGCTAGGAAAAACAAAGAGGAATATTCCCTAGTTTTTTTAACTAACTTATCATTTATCTCAACTTCATAGTCAGGAGAAATATCCACTGATGTATATAGTTTCTCTTCAACATCAAAATATTCAAAAGAGACATGTTGATCTTCATAAACATTTAAAACAACAGATACATTTGATATGATGCCAGATGTTTCTATGTTATTTCTATCATAATGAATATCATTCAACACCTCTTGATCTTTATGGAAAATGCTTTCTTTCGCAATAAATTCTTCATCACAAATCTGGTTTTTGTGACTAGCGGAATATTTATGAAAAAAAGAAAACTCATCACAACAGTTTTCATAAAGATACTCAGCAGAAAAATACTCTTTACAAAACGAATTGAAAGCTGCATGAAAACCTGTCAAATAGTTGATGCTTGCAATGGGAAGAGATCGACACCAATCATGAGAAATCCCCTCTAATGAATACCTGAAAATCTCGATCTGAACATCTTCATGCACGATATGAAGTTGATGAATAAAATCATGAAAATTCAGCAAATATTCATCTGGTACCTCCCACTCTTCTCCTCGAAATTTAGGAAGGTTACTTTCCCATTCATCTCTACTAAGCTCTGGAATAGGGAAACCATCTATCTTTGAAAAATGACAGAAAGCATACCTCTGAGCTAAAATGTTGTCCATTTCAAACCAGTGGAGTCACCAATAGATTTCCGAACAATGGAGACATCGTGGTGAAAGATGAGCAGTCAAAATAATGTGTCCAGCTTCAGTTCACCATCTAAAACTGGATCTCTTTGTTGTCGTTCTCCCAGAGAAGATATCTTCACTTCCGTCCCCGGCAGTGACGCCATTAATGTTAGCACTAAGAGTCACCCTCAAACTGCAAGAGGATAAGCCCAGTACCCATCAAAATGTAAATGGATTAAAAAGGTTTGAGTAGGTGGATCAGCAAGACTTTAAAGAAAGGAGAAGACAACAAAAATAACTGCAGATCAGGGATGGACCATTGGGCTATGAAGTCATAAACAGTCTGCTCATCGAAGGCATTTAAGATCCATATCAGACAAAAGATTTGTATAATGATGGAGAGAAGAATAAGACAATAACATAAAGACGAATATTCACTAAGCAGAGATCCTCTCTGCGAAGAGAATTTAGATATGTCTAAACAATAAACAATAATAGATAGGCAAGCTTACAACATATCCTCTACTGCATCGAGAATCTATCAATCAACGACAACTTTTAATCCTTAAAATCAACAATACATTCAAACAAGGTGAAGAATAGAACTGAGTACATAGAATTCAGATGTGTCTGAACAATAAACAATGATAGATAGGTAAGCTTACAACAGATCCTCTACCACATCAGGAATCTATCAATCAAAGGCAAATTTTAATCCTTAAAATCAACAATTACATTCAGACAAGATGAAGAATAGAACAAATAACATAGAAGACAAATCTGATGAAACAACTCATATGAGTCTTCAATAACAATACAATTTACAGCTACATGCCCCTCCGACTTACCAACTGAAATATACAGTCATAAACATTTCTCAAAACTTCCCCCGGTCTTGGGCTGAACCCCCCCTTCCTCTATTATGTCATTCATCATATGTATTTATAATCAAAACAATCCACCACTGTGAGCTAACCCTCGTCTTCTCCTGTCTGTCATGTTCCTTCTGTCAAAAGGAAACTCTAGTCAGTATGGGCTTGCAGGAGAAACTTCCCTATGTGGTACTTCGGGCTGACAACCATGCTTCCATTTAAGGGGGAATTCAATTGTTCAACCACCAGTCCTTCTTTCATTAACTGATTTCTCCTTGGGATCAGGATGAGGCTTAATGCCTAGTTTTTTGCCACGCATTGCTCTCAGATTGGGCCCTATATAAGCACGTGATTGCGGAAGTTGCCAAGGGCAGTTTGGGTCCACACAGTTTCGACCCTCACAATTCACCACCAATTTCCATGTACCTCTTCCTCTATACCATGGTTTCAATTGTGGGACCGCTCTAGAATTTTAACGTTCGGGCATGTTCCATCCCCGCAATGAAGTGTGGTCGTTAATCTGTTGCAATCTGCGATCTGGGAACACCCTACTTTTTTAGCGCCCTCGCTAAAATTTATCTTTTTGCTAACTCCAGAATCCTTTTAATCATGTTTAGAGATGGAGCCAATTTTGGCGCTTGGGAGCTTTGAAATCCAAGCTAGAATATCTCCCGGAGGATGATCTCCCGAATCTGACGTGGTGGCCTGACGTCATTGTGTTATCACAACTACTCATGGATGAGCTCCATGTGTCTTCAGCACTTCGACACTTCGGTCTTCGAGGGTTTTGGATTGTGAATCATGAAAAACTCTCAGAGTGACGTGGCAGCCTGAAATGAATGCTATGCGTCCTCGACGGATAAGTGCCATGTTCTGAGTTGAAAAACACCCGTGGAGTGGTAGGGCCTGAAACGACGTGGCATCTTGACGTCACTTCGGGACTTCGGCTCTTCGAGACTTCAAGATCCTCGGATGGAAATCTCCAGACATAACTTTCTCCCAGTTGACATGGCAACCTCTCGCTACTTTGACACTTCTGGCTTCGAAAGATTTTGAAGACGGGCATGCATATCTCCCAAAGTAACTTTCTCCCGGTCGACATGGCAACCTCTCATTACTTCGGGACTTCGAAGCTTCTATCTAATCATTAATCCTTGTCCGAATTTGAAACTCTGAGTACACGAGAGCTGTTAATCTGAACTGCACATGGGATCTTCATCATTGAAAATTGAACCTACCTACTTGCTTGTATTTCAAGCCCGAAATGGACTGCTTTGAACGCTCCATTTTGCTCATAGTTTTTTCCTGTGCATACAAAGGACTTGACCGACCTGAATTTATCAACTAGAAGAGGAAAAACTTATAGGAAGTCATGCAAAAAGGAAAGAGACTCGACATAGGTGTGGAACTAGGTCTTAACAAAAACTACATATGACCTATGGAAACTTTGTGTGCTAACACATACAACCATCATCATTATAGTGTCAAAACATTTACCTGCATCATTAAATCAGTCTCCCATACTAGAGAAATACAATAAACAACAAGAAAGGAGTCAAGAAAATCTTCCCTTGTCCAACTCCTACACAACCCTAGACTTTTAGTCCAGCTGAGTTATTTTCTAGGGCCTAACTGCCTTTATTTAACACGGTTTGACCAAGCCTATTCATTTATATGTGCTTATTTATTCATTTTCCATTTTTCCAGTTGTACTTGTTCCCACAACTGCTCTTCTAAGGCTTACAACTCTGTTAAACAATTCAAAGTTTTTAGGGTGAGAACAAAGTTCCTCCTTTTCTCCTTCTTTGCTTATGCAATCTACTTCTTATTGCAATCTCCATGCTCGTTTCCTTGAGTAGTCTTAGTTAGGTTCACCTCAACCTTCCTGGTAATTCAACATGCTACAACAACAAACCTTTTGTTCACAATGAATCATGAACCTGTGTATTCTGCACATTACCATTCAGTTATCAGAATGGTCAACATTCATTTATTAGTCTTCCACTCATACATTTTGTTTTAGAATGTAATCCAGGATTCTTATACTTGCAACCCACTACCCAATTCTCAGCAGTCATTAAGGTTGTGACTTTGTTCTCCTGACAGATTCTTCACATAGTTCCTCCCCAAGAAACTCCTTCGCCATGCAACTTCCTTATTGCATATCCATTACTATCTTTGATGGCCTCAACCTTGAGTTAGTTTCAGCTGTTTACCAAATATTCCATAAGGAATATAAACATGCATCTTTGTTATGCATCCAGCTTATTTATCCACACATATTCCTTGTTTTGTTAACTTACATCCATGATGTACTTAACCACATGCATAATCATAAGCCTATGTGTAGCTACCATAGGGATATTTCACAGCTCACATACATCTTTACTTTAAAATCATTCAACTCATGATTGTTCACAATCATTCTCATGTGATCCTCAAAGGCATAATCATGGTGCCTCTTATCATGACAACAAAGCATCCTTGCTCATTTACTCTTTTGTCTATTTATACTAGCCTTTCCTGAGGGAATGGGGCACATTCCCCTTAAGCTATCATTCAAAACAAAACTTTCATGACTCTTCAAAATAGAGTCAGCCATGCATCCATGGTATTCATTCAATCTTGGCAAGTGAAATTCTTGCCTAACATTTCACTCATACATCACACATGTGATCATTTGCACGTTTAACATCATTCATTCATATCTATTTGGTCTTAATATCAGTCCTTATATCAAGCAACCTTACGATGCATTAAATCCATGCACTCATGCATAAATAAACATAGCTAAACATTCATCATGCAAGCTCATTGCTTGCCCCCTTTTCCATGTAATTCATACACATGGACATATCATATTTACAGATCCTTCTCCCAAGGATCCTACTGCCATTCTCATAACAAGTCTCATAAATACACTCAACATTGGGCTTCCCTCTCAGTTGAGAACTTGCAGTCATTCACATGATATCCACATGTCAAATTTAACAGACATAGTTATAACTATGTCCCTCTTCCCATATGACAACAACCAACAAGAAAGTATTCTTGCCTATGGTATTATAAAGTTATTCAACTGCCCAAAAATATTATCTGGGCAACTCCAACAGTGCCCAAGGCAACAAGACAACTTATCAAGCTTCTCTTTCATGCCTCAAAACATTTTTGGTTAACATACATTTTTATGAAGGGAATCCTTTTCTAGATTCCCTCTCACCACTACTTGAGCATATCAAGTCATACCTTATATGGATACCATCCACCTCTGGATGTCAATATACCCATTGGTCATCTAAAAGTGCTCCAACACTTCCCTTACCACATTCTGGATCAACATTTCATTAATCATTTTACCTCATTTATAATGAATTTTAATGTATAATAACATTTGGACTATTTCCGTAAAGCCCAAATACAATTTTCGAAGTATGTGACTTACTAAGTATTTTAATACAGAACTCCAGAGTATCTCTAGATCATAATTAGTCTTGGGTAGGAAGTCCATCTCTTTCCTTTTAAACTTTTGTAGAGGTTCTAGTTGTTTTTCCTATTCTCATTAAAACAGAAGATAGGTTGTAAATGTAGATCAATCCTTAACCATTACACCCAAAATTCTTCTTTTTGTTCAACGACAGTCAGGGACGGAGGTCACTCTCCTCCTCCCACATAAATTTTGGAAAATTATTTTTCTATCCACCAAGAAAGGGAGGATGTTGTGATTTCTCACTCAATCACTCCATATTTATGTAGCTCAGTTTATTAGCTTGATTAGAAAAACATTGCCCAACAATTCCTGCACCCAGAAACAACTCTATTTCTCAGCTGCCTTCAGATCCAGAGAGTTTCACATGCTCTTCCTTTTCAGAAAATGGTCACTAGACCCATTCCTCTTGCTTATACATGCCCTTAAGTTAATAGGGATACACACTTCCCTAGCACAACCATGAGCTTTTGAACTTTCTCATGTCATTTCACTTCTTCCATGAGGTTTATTTTCAATCCTCATGACTTATTTTATTTTACAAAGAGGGATTACCCTAGTAGGAAGTTTTTCAGTTATAATAGGTCAAGTAGGTTGATCTCACCTGCTCCAATAAGGCCTCTAGACATGGAGGATTGTTCTCCCAATTCCAAATCCTTCATTTAATCAACACTTTTAATTAACACAGGCTTCATAAGCCCTCTTTTTAGGCAATTCCTGCCACCTATTCAGTCCATTTTCATTCTGGACTCAGGTACTCCTTAAAACAGGTTTATGTCATTTGCATCCAAGTTTTATTATTAATTCCCTTTAGCATAATCCCACTTTTGTAGGGTTGGCTATCATTTCTCCAAAATAAATGACAGGCTTATTCTTCCACAGTCTAGCATGATTCAATCTCGTTGGGTAAAATCCCAACCGAATTTTAATCTGCATCCTTCTCCGCAATGAACTTATGTAGATAATTTTCATACAGCAGTAATACTCTCAACAGGCTCATCTTAGCCTTAGTAAACTAGTCTTATGATTGTTCTCCGACCCAACTAGCCCTGTGTTTGAATCATGCTCTGCTAGATAGGGTAGGGAAGGGTTCCCTCTCCCTTAAAGTTTTATAAGAAAGAAAAAAAAATAATCACTTGACTCTTTTGTGAGCCCAAGCAGGCCAAGTGTTGTTGCCCGCTCTGATGCCACTTTGTAACACACCCGACCCCTAAGTACCTTTTTAAGGGACGGGGCATAAGAATTTCGCTTTTCTCAATCATCTTGAATCCTCTTTCCGAGATCTCCGTCAAGTTCTGCTCGTCAATGTTAAGGTTTAAGATATTATTAGGTTTCTTTTCAATTCACTAGATAACCATAGCATAGATAGGATCACTGAGAAATACACAATCACAAGAGACACAACATTTATCTTGGGAAACCTTCATGGGGGAGAAAACCTAGAAAAAAATTCCTTAATATAGATAGCCAATACAATGCCAAGAGAATAAATCAAACAAGACAGAAAGTCCTCTCCCAAGTAGTGTACCTCTCTCTCTCTCTTCTTCTCCAACTGCAGCTCTAGACTTGCGCTCTAATGAACAAGTGAGTGTGTGTCCAAATGAGGTGCTAGCTTCTCTTATTTATACAATCTGGCAGGCGCTGGAGTGAGGTGTCTTTTCACTGGCATGGCCGACTTCTCAATCTGGGTGGTTATAACCACTTTAATATATTATGGGTGGTTATAACCATTTTAATATATTATGGGGCCGAATTTTCATTTATCCCATTACAATTAGGGTTTGACCAATCCACAAAAGGGTATTGATCTAATGAATGATACATCAATAATAATTAGAATACTCTTTGTAGTTATATTATTTCAACACTCCCCCTTAACAAGAAGGGTATTCTACAATAGCATCAGGTGAGAGAGAGGGAAACATCATCAACAACATCTTGGAACATTGACTAGAATATCTATAAATCATCAAAAGTTTTTCTCATCATCAATATCATCATTCATAGCAGAGAGCTGGAATGGCATCATCATCCTCATCGGCATGAGGCTAAGGTAATATCATCATCATCTTCAACGTGAGGCTAAAGTAACATCATCATCTTCGACATGAAAGATGAAATGACCTCATCATCATCATAATCATCTTCGACATGAAAGATGAAATGACCTCATCATCATCGTAATCATCTTTAGCAAGGAGCTGAAGTGGCATCATCATCATCATATTCAACAAGAAGCTGAAGTGGCATCATCATCATAAACTGCATCAGCATGGATTAGTATAACACGAATACATCATCATCATCAATAACAACACAAGGTTGATACAACATCAAAAGAAACAATATCACAGCACAAAGGTTGGAGCATCATCATCAACAACAACATCACAACACGAAGGTTGGAGCATTATCAACATCAACACTAGGCTGAGAGTCTTCAACACGAGGTTGGCATCACAACACAAATATGGCAACACATCATCACAGCACAAGGCTGACACATCATCATAGCACAAGGCTGGCATGTCATCAACACGAGGCTAGCATCACAACACTTAAGCTGGCACATCATCACAACAATTAAGCTAGAATCACAACACAACAATTAAGATGGCATCAACAATTAAGCTGGAATCTCAACACAACAATTAAGATGGAAGCACAACATTTGGCTGGCATCTCAACACAGCAATTAAGCTAGAATCACAACACTCGGCTAGCATCTCAACACAACAATTAGGCTGGAAGCACAACACTAGGCTGGCATCTCGACACAACAATTAAGCTGGAATCACAACACTAGGCTGGCATCTCGACACAACAATTAAGATGGAAGCACAACACTAGGCTGCCATATCAACACAACACTACTCCCCCTATTGAGGGAGGTCCTTTCAGACTATACCGAGCTTATTTTGAAAGTGCTCAAACTTTACGCGAGATAGAGGCTTGGTCAACACATTGGCAACATGTTCATTCATGCTAACATATTGGAGCTTTATGGTTCCTCTATACACCATGTCACGGATGTAATGGTATCAGATCTCTATGTGTTTCAACTTGTCATGAAATATAGAATTCTCTGTAATCTTTATGTAGCTCTGGTTATCACATAGGATTGTGGTTGCTTCCATCTCTACGTCGAATAGACCAGTCAACAACTTACGAAGCCATATGGCTTCACAACTGGCAAAACACACAGTAATGTATTCTGCTTCCGTTGTACTGAGAGCAATGCTAGATTGCTTCTTACTTTTCCATGAGATCATGGTTGATCCCAAACTAAAAAAACATCCTGAAGTGCTCTTCCTGTCAGAGACACTTCCATCCCAATCTGAATTAGTGTACCCACTCAGTGTGAAATTATGATCTCCATCATAACTGAGACCATAATCTAATGTACCCTTAAGGTACCTCATCACATGTTTTGCAACAACTAGGTGAACATGTCTGGGTTCTACCAGAAACTGACTCAAAGTGTTCACGGCAAAACAAATATATGGTCTGGTGTTCGTCAGATACATTAGCGATCCAATGATCTGTCTATACAGCGTGGCATCAATCAATTCTGACGAAGTGTCGACCAGAAGCTTCAGCTTCGTTTCCATGGGTGTATTCATAGACTTGCACTCCAACATATCAAATATCTTCAGGATTTCAACTGCATACTTCCCTTGGTTAAGGAAGATTCTCTCTGGGCTCTGCCATACCTCAAGACCTAAGAAATAATGCATTAGGCCAAGGTTTTTCATCTCAAATTCTGAAGCGAGCTTCTTCTTACATCCGGTGATGAGTTTTTCTTCTCCAGTTAAGAATAAGTCATCCACATACAACAACAATATCATCAACTCATCATTCATAACCTTGAAGTAGAGGTTAGAATCAGCTTTACTCTTGGTAAAGCCCAAGCTCGTCCGAAAACTGTCTATCCTCTGCAATATCAAACTCTAGGAGCTTGCTTCAACACGTACAGATCCTTCCTCAACTAGCAGACATGAGTCTTTCTATATTCAATCTTCAAATCATTTTTTCTCATTACATTGTACCAATCTTGTACACTTGCTCAACTGCAACTCAATTTGCACAATCATGTGCTCGCTCTATGTGATTTCTGCAAAACACTTATCCGTCTCATTGTCTAGGAGTATGTCCTCTAATCTCTCTAGAACTGTTCCTTCTGGAATTGGGACTCTGTACCTGCACCTACTCTACGACTGAGAATGATTGCTTCATCCTCACTGTGGTTGCTAAAATCTCAGAGTAACTCCTCTTCTTCTATAAGGACAACAACTTCATCTGAAACTGAGGGTGGCTCAATAACTTATACTGAAGATAGCTCTTCTTATTTCATGGAGGTAACTCAATCTTTCATTGTAGTCATGTCTCCATGACCCAACTAATGTACTGGTGCAAGACGCCCCTCAGAGGTACGTCCGCAACTGCCAGGACCTATTTCTTCTTCACTGGCCCGAAGAGTTGAAATTGCTCTTCAAATCCCGTATCGGGAACTTTGTTACCCATAGGGTACTCTACACTGATATCCCTTCACAATCGGGAAATTGGACTTCGCGAATTCGCGAGTCTTATGGTCGCGGGTTTCTTGCCTCTCAATTCCCCGAGACCCGATGTGCCGATTCTCCGATGACACCTGTCCTCGCTACTGGGACGCTTGGGACCCACACACACCTGTGGAAATCGGGAATTCGCGATTTCCGTGGTCCCGTTTCAAAGGACCTCCCAAGCCTCGAACCCCGATACGCGATGCCACCTGTCAATACTCCACGCTATCACTGTGGGACCCGTCGCAATTCTGGATTTCGTTAATCCTCCGCAATTATTTCGACGCCAAAAGTTCCGAAGTGTCGAATCCCAACCTCCCGGGATCTCGCGCCACGTATCCCTGTCGTGATCAACGACTCCAACGACTCCAACGACTTCGGGAAATCGCGAATCACGATTTCACCGAGTGTAAAACTCTTACCTCTGGGAAACCTGATATGCCGAGTCCCGATGGCCCTTGTTCTTTCTGCGCTTAAGAGTTAATTCCCTCGCAACCTTCTCCATATCTGATGGTCAACGAAATTTCGCGATTCTCCTTTGCGAACTCTGGCCGTTGATTCTCCTCCTCGAGGATTTCTTCCGCTTCAAAGTTTCTCCCAGTTTGAACCTCACCTGGGTCCTTCTCCCAGGAATCACGAAGGAACTGTCCCTCCTGAGCTTTGACAACTCTGATTCCCTCAGAGACTTTGCGCACACGCTTATGCTCGACCTCACCAACTCTTGAAATGTTGAGTCTTTCAGACTCTGTGCGCTTCAAGCAACCGCAGTCTATGCCTCCCTTTATTCAAACTAGCAGTTGAAACTTCAAGTTCGACCTGCACTTCTTCTGTACGGCTCGAACAACCCACTTCAACTTCTGGGTAGATGAGAATAATAGTTTATCTACTGAGCCTCATCAACGCACTCTATGCGGATGAATTCGACTGCACTCTATGCAGGAATCTCCTGGCTCAAACAGAGAAACAATTGAAACTCATTCTCTTTTATCACAGACTTCAGTTAGACCTCTGAAATCACATGCACAGCATATTCAAAAGCAAATGCATACAAGAAAGAAAACATCTATGAACATAATATCAACACAGAGAAACAACACAAACCATGGAGTTGAATCAAAGACTCTCTTCTATTAATTCAAACTGTACATGGGTGTTCTTCACAGGTTCTCTGCTTTGCTCGGATCTTCTCTTCTAAATGCTTCCATCATAATACAATGTACAAAGGAGGGTGCCTATAATCCGTTTTCCCTCTCGAATTCTACAACTATCAAATCTACAATTAATTCCTATCTAACAGCATTAAACCTATTAAATGCCTTCCTATCTACTTAGGACGAGAGCTTAAAGGCTCAAGGTCCCCTTTACAATACAAGTGCGCTTCTTTAAATGTGACTTCATTAAAGAACAGAGCAACAATCTCCAAAGCATTTCAAAACTGATATAGGCGTTGTCCAGCTGTCCTTTCTGCTCCACGCGCTGGCTCGCTTGATTAGTGAGCGATGCTCCTGCATCATACTCCTCGGCTTGAAAATTTTCATGGGCTCCTGTCCATGAGTTCTTGCACGGTTTGTCCATGCCTATGTATGACTGCTTCAGTCTCCCAGCTGGCATCCTCCACTGGGTGATCCTTCCATTTCACCAGGTACTCAAAATACTGCTTTCGCCTGGTCTTCTTTCCCACTTGCTTGTCTAATATGTACTCCATCTGTGGCTTTTCTGCTGTCGGCATCTGCTTCTGCCACTGGATCACTGGTTCCTCAGTCCCAGTTTCTTCTTCTCCAGCCCTGTATGGGTACAAATCCGAAATGTTAAAAATCGAAGATATACCGATGCCATCCGACAACTCAATCTCATATGCGTTCTCCCCGAATTTCTTCAGGACTTTGCATGGCCTGATTTTTTTCATCTTGAGCTTGTTATATGTTCCCCTTGGGAATCTCTCCTTCCTCAGATGTGCCAGAACTAAATCACCCACTTCAAAATGAAGTTGTCTCTTTCGCTGATCGACTCTGCACTTATACTCTTGATTGGACTCTTGCAATCGTTGCTTCACCTGGTTGTGAAGTTCCTGCATCGCCTCAGCGAACTCTTCTTCACTAGCGCTGCTAGTTTCAGTCTGTTCTGACTCCCTAAGCTCAGAAACCCCCCTCGACTGTGTCCCATATAAAATCTGGAACGAACTTTTGCCTGTACTTCGATTCACTGAATCGTTGTACACAAACTCTGCCTGCGGCAATACATTTTCCCAGCTACCATGGTGTTCTGTCACCAGGCTCCTCAGCAAGTCTCCAAGACTTCTGTTGACCACCTCGATCTGTCCGTCTGTCTGCGGATGATAAGCTGAACTAAATGCCAAGTTAGTCCCTAGATTTTTCCATAGCGTCCTCCAAAAATGACCTATGAACTTTGTATCCCTGTCCGAGACTATGCTTCTCGGCAATCCATGCAATTTGACAATTTCTTTGAAAAACAAGTTTGCGATGTGCGTCGCATCGCTGGTCTTCTGACACAAAATCAAATGTGCCATCTTCGAAAACCTGTCTACCACCACGAAGATGGAATCAACCCCTCTCTGGGTCCTCGGCAATCCCAGAACAAAATCCATACTGATTGCCTCCCATGGCCTCTCAGGTATGGGTAATGGCTGATAAAATCCTGCGTTCTGCTTTCGGCCCTTTGAATGTTGACAAATCCTGCATCGGTCAACAAATCGTTTAACATCAGCTCGCATGCCTGGCCAAAAATACGATTCGCTCAGCTTGGTGAATGTTTTGTCATGTCCAAAATGACCTGCTAATCCACCACTATGCTTTTCCTTCACCAAATTCTCCCTCATGGAGCAATTCAGAATACATAGTTGATTGCCTCTAAACAACAATCCTTCCTGGATCATGAAATCTATCCATGGACTTCGATCTCTGAGAACTGGATTCTCAGCTGCTTCATACACTTCTCCGAAGTCTGCATCACCTGCATACATATCCTTCAGATTTTCAAATCCCAACGTCTTGACTCGGAACTCCTGCAACAACAAACATTTCCTGCTCAAAGCATCAACCACTTTGTTAGCAGTCCCTGAAATGTGTTTTATCACAAACGTAAAATTTTGCATGTACTCTACCCACTTTGCATGCTTCTGGTTTAACTTCTCCTGATGACTCACAAACTGCAATGCATGATTATCACTGTACAATACAAATTCCTTGGGTATCAAGTAATGCCTCCACTTTTTCAATGCCTGTATAATGGCATAAAACTCTTTATCATATGTGGAGTACTTCAGCTTTGCTTCATCCAGTTTCTCGTTGAAATATGCCACTGGTCTGTCGTCTTGACTTAAGACTCCTCGTACAGCATATCCGCTCGTGTCACATTTCACTTGAAATGTCTTCTGGAAATCAGGCAACACCAAAATTGGTTGCTCTGTTATCTTCCGCTTCAACAGATTGAAGCTCCTCTCAGCCTCCGTTGTCCAGTGAAAAACTTTATGTCGTTTCTTCACGGTGTCCATCATTGCTGTGCTAATCCCACTGAAATTCCTAATGAATTTTCTGTAGAAACTAGCCAATCCATGGAAACTCCTCACCTCAAAAACATTTCTCGGTGATGGCCAATTCTTGATCACTTCCACCTTCTCAGGATCCATCTTCAACTCATTCGCTGAGATAACAAAGCCCAGATAGATGAGCTATGTCTTCATGAAGGAGCACTTCTTCATGTTGACCAACAACTTCTCCTATTGTAGTCTTCTCATCACTGTAGCCAAATGTTTCAAATGTTCAGCCTTGGTCTTAATGAAAATCAGTATATCATCCAGATACACGACCACAAATTTGCCAATGAATTCCCTCAGGATTTCATTCATCAGCCTCATGAATGTGCTCGGCGCATTTGTCAAGCCAAACGGCATGACCAACCATTCGTACAAACCTTCATTTGTCTTGAATGTTGTCTTCCATTCATCACCCTCTCTCATGCGAATCTGATGATATCCGCTCTTGAGATCAATCTTTGAAAAGTAATTTGCCCCACTCAGGCAATCCATCAAATCATCCATCCTCGGCAATGGAAATCTGTACCTGATGGTGATTTTGTTTATCGCCCTAGAGTCTGTACACATCCTCCAGCCTCCATCCTTCTTCGGACTTAGTACTGTTGGAACAACACACGGACTGAGACTCTCCCTAAACAGTCCTTTATCTAGCAGATCATGTACCTGCCTTTTGACCTCCTCATTTTCCTGAGGTGTCAATCTGTATGCATCCTTGTTCGGCAAGCTGGCTCCGAGTATGAGATCGATGTGATGACTCACACTCCTCATTGGTGGCAACAAACGAGGTAGTTCGTCCACGATGATGTCAACGAACTCTCCCAACAGTTCTTGAATCTCATCTGGCAAATCATCCACTCTCGTGCTTGTCAGGACAATTCTCGGTTTCCTGACCACAAAGAATTGTGGATCTTCTTTCTTCTCCATCTCATTGAGAAGCTCCTTCCCACTCATGAGAAGTATGGTATTACTCACTTCTGGTTTTACTTCCTTATCCTTTATCGGAAGCAACTTATGAATTCTCCCATTATTCTCTAGTGTATATGTGTTCATCTTCCCGTCATGAATCACATTTCTGTCATACTGCCATGGTCTACCCAGCAATATATGACATACATCCATGGGAATGACATCACACAGAATCTCATCATGGTAATTTCCTATCTTGAATTTAACTAAGCATTGTTTAGTGACACTTACCCGGTGTCCTTTCTGTAACCACGAGACTTTATATGGACTCGGGTGCTTAGTTGTTTCCAGCTCTAATTTCTCCACCATCTCGGTTGAAACGAGATTATCGGTGCTCCCACTGTCCACAATGACTTTGCATTTCCTGTCCTTAGCTATGCAAGCCGTCCTGAACAGTCTGCTCCTCTGCACTGAGCTTTCCACCTCTTTCTCAGGTGTCAAAAGGATTTTATGCATTCCAAGCGACCTTCCGCTATCTGCATCTTCGGTCTCAACATCACGCCTCTGCGCCTCAGTGATGTGAGTTTCTCCTCTGTCCGGTTTCCTGTCTGGACAATCAACGGCTTTGTGTCCGTCCTTTCCACATGTAAAGCATGTGATGATTCCTCCTCGGCCTCTTCCTCTACCTCGGGTACGAGGAAATGTGTTGGCATCAGCATAACCGCCACCCTGCTCTGTATGCTGTCTCCTCGGCTCAGCATATTGCTGCCTCAGTTGTGAGGTTCCACCTCTTTCAACCTTACCCTGAGGTTTCTGCCATTCCTCCTTGGGCTTCTGATGTCGTTCTTGGGCAACTGCCTTGCCTCTGGGCTGACTCCTACCTCGCCCTCGCTGTCCTTGCTTGCGGCTCAGCTTCTCTTCGGCTTTCAGAGCCATCTGGTATGCATCCTCAACTGTTCGGATGGTAACCATGCTCAATTCATCCTGAATGTCATACCTCAGACCATTCAGGTATCTCGCCACCTTCTCATCATCGCTCTCCCGATGACCTGCTCTGATGTTGAGTCTGTAAAACTCCTCGGTGTACTCATTCACCGTCATCAGCTTCTGTCTCAGGTTCTGCATTTGCCTGAACAGTGTGACCTGGTAATCTCTGGGGATGAACTTCGCTTTCATCTTAGTGATCATCCGATCCCAGCTCTTAATTTTATGTTTCCCTTTGGAACGTCTATCCGCTTGTAGCTCGTCCCACCATAAAGCTGCATGTCCCTTCAACTTGGTAACAACATGCCTTATCTTCTTTTCCTCTTCGATATCTTCATAATCGAAGTAGGTATCAAGTGCTCGGATCCAATCCAACAACTCTTCTGCATCCAGGCTTCCCTCGTAGACTGGAATGTCCATCTTGGTCTTTGAGCTCATTCTAGAAATGGCTCTGATCAACCGCTCGGTTGAAGCATCTTCTGCTGCGACTTCTTCTGCATGTCCAACTTCTTCTTCGACCTCGGAGTCACTAAGATCTCCAGCACCTGCTCCGCATCTCTGAGTTGTTTCCATCTCTTCGAGTCTCGCTCCAAGATCTCATATATATCGCTCCATCTATGGATCCTCTGCTGGCCTACCCCTTCTTCGGGCATCCCTGTCTTCTCGATCAGGTGACTGCCTTTCTCTTCTGGGTGCCATGATGTCTTCTCTTCCCTGCTACTGAAAGCAAACACTTCCTGCTCTGATACCACTCTGGTGCAAGACGCCCCTCAGAGGTACGTCCGCAACTTCCAGGACCTCTTTCTTCTTCACTGGCCCGAAGAGTTTAAATTGCTCTTCAAATCCCGTATCGGGAAATTTGTTACCCACAGGGTACTCTGCACTGATCTCCCTTCACAATCGGGAAATCGGACTTCGCGGATTCGCGAGTCTTATGGTCACGGGTTTCTTGCCTCTCAATTCCCCGAGACCCGATGTGTCGATTCTTCGATGACACATGTCCTCGCTACTGGGACATTTGGGACCCACACACACCTGTGGAAATCGGGAAATCATCGATCGAGAATTCACGATTTCCGTGGTCCCGTTTCACAGGACCTCCCAAGCCCCGAACCCCGATACGCGATGCCACCTGTCAATACTCCACGCTATCACTGTGGGACCCATCGTAATTTGGGATTTCGCTAATCCTCCACAATTCTTTCGACGCCAAAAGTTCCGAAGTGTCGAATCCCGACCTCCCGGGATCTCGCGCCACGTATCCCTGTCGTGATCAACGACTCCAACGACTTCGGGAAATCGCGAATCGCGATTTCACCAAGTGTAAAACTCTTACCTCTAGGAAACCCGATATGCCGAGTCCCGATGGCCCTTGTTATTTCTGCGCTTAAGAGTTAATTCCCTCGCAACCTTCTCGAGATCTGATGGTCAATGGAATTTCGCGAATCTCCTTCTCGAGGATTTCTTCCGCTTCAAAGTTTCTCCCGGTTCGAACCTCACCTGGGTCCTTCTCCCATGAATCATGAAGGAACTATCCCTCCTGAGCTTTGACAACTCTGATTCCCTCAGAGACTTTGCGCACACGCTTGTGCTCGACCTCACCAACTCTTGAAATGTTGAGTCTTTCAGACTCTGTGCGCTTCAAGCAACCGCAGTCTATGCCTCCCTTTATTCAAACTAGCGGCTGAAACTTCAAGTTTGACCTGCACTTCTTCTGCACGGCTCGAACAACCCACTTCAACTTCTGGGAAGATGAGAATAAGAGTTTATCTGCTGAGCCTCATCAACACACTCTATACGGATGAATTCGACTGCACTCTATGCAGGAATCTCCTGGATCAAACAGAGAAACAATTGAAACTCATTATCTTTTATCACAGACTTCAGTTAGACCTCTGAAATCACATGCACAGCATATTCAAAAGCAAATGCATACAAGAAAGCAAACATCTATGAACATAATATCAACACAGAGAAACAACACAAACCATGGAGTTGAATCAAAGACTCTCTTCTATTAATTCAAACTGTACATGGGTGTTCTTCACAGGTTCTCTGCTTTGCTCGGCTCTTCTCTTCTAAATGCTTCCATCATAATACAATGTACAAAGGAGGGTGCCTATAATCCGTTTGCCCTCTCGAATTCTACAACTATCAAATCTACAATTAATTCCTATATAACAGCATTAAACCTATTAAATGCCTTCCTATCTACTTAGGACGAGAGCTTAAAGGCTCAAGGTCCCCTTTACAATACAAGTGCGCTTCTTTAAATATGAATTCATTAAAGAACGACGCAACAACCTCCAAAGCATTTCAAAACCGATATAGGCATTGTCCAGCTGTCCTTTCTGCTCCACACGCTGGCTCGCTTGATGAGTGAGCGATGCTCCTGCATCATGTACTTCACCAACTGCCACTCAATTTTAAATATGGGGATTGCTCCCCCTACATCTCATACTATATATGAATCATGGTTGTTTTGGTTGTCTTCATAAATACTGGAACTATTTCTTCAATAAGTGTCTCGTCATAGTCTTCTCCCTTTTGTTGGGAGAATCCTCTGGACATACATCAAGCTTTGTATATCTGCAACATGTTTGATCTGTATAGATCAATATTAGAAGTCAATACTGACTTCTCTTCTCACAGAAGAATCAATATCCTAGTATTTCTGACTGGCTTCCTTCTTTGTCACTGAAACAAGGGAATATTCCCAGGAGATTTCATATCTCCTAGAAGTTTCTGAAGCTACGATCTAGTCGTCTCACGACATCTGTTTGCCAGTCATGGAAGTTGACTCTTCATCTGATACTTTCTGAGATCAGGCTTACTCTCAATTTCTTCTGAGTCTATAAGGACTTCATCATCTCTTACAGGGTATACTTGGTGTTGAATACCAAGTCTAGATGTGAAAGACAAAGCCAGGCTTCAAACGAGTTATGCTTATCGTTCTAATGTTCAGTCATCTTTGGAGCGTTTTGCTCATTTCAATCAATCTTCATATGAGATACTTTGAATCTCAAGAGATAGCTTCTTCTTCATCTTCTTTGGTACATGAGTATATATGGTCATGTACATAGTCTGCTTCATGTCTCATATAATATGTTTCCTTCAACAACCTTCACTATAGCTTCCTAAGAGTTATCACCTATGACCTAAAACAAGGTCAACAAGCAAGAATAATACTCTTTTGATAGTAGTAGATAAAACAATAGCACGAATAATCATCAAAATAGCTCCTTTAAAGCTATCACTTGTGACCTGTCTGAAGTAAGGATCAAAAGTAAGAAATACAATACGAAATGAGGTCAACACTCTTATAGTGTTGTGATCAACCATTCCTCCAAGGCAACCTGGAACTAACACAAGAGGTTTCTCCTAGAGGAGATGTTAGTTGTATCAGGCAAATGATTACAATAAGCATTTATATCAATATGCTCACATGCTACCAAGTATAATAATTTTCAAAGACTGTTATCTTAACTATAGTGTTTAGTTGTAAAGTGCTAGTTATCAACTTGTCATGTGCAACTTTGAATCTTATCAACTTAATTAATCAAACCTGGAACTTGGAGCCTTGTCCTCAAGAATGAGTGTGCTTTCTTCAACCTGTCTTCTATACTAAGACAATATGATATCTTGACAGAAGGTTGGGTTAGAGGGTAAACTCTATGATCTCAAATTTTAATCCATGTAATACCTTGACTCGGATTTTGACCAAAGGTTAGAATGATGGTCATAGCTACAACATGCAACATTGATCAAAGTAATGTCATAACAAATAGATGCATATCATAATAATCACACCTGGGTTGCATTATTCCTCTGAATGTGTTGGATCTTGAGATCCTTCTGGATCTATGGCAAGAGATCCATTCTCCTGCAAATACCCTTTAACGCTTGGCAATTTAAACATATGTGAGTACATACCTCTGATAGCATTTGTAGGTAGTGGCACCATCTGGTAGCAGCGACAATGGTCACCAACTCTTAAAAACTTCAAGGGTGACTGCAACTAGTACTACGGTTGATACTTCAACTAGTATTGCAACTGCAATTGATGTTGTAATTGGTTCTGAGACTGCAACTGCAACTGCAGTTGAGACTGCAACTTAGGGTTTTATGAGGAAACCCTAATTTTTCAAACTTCAAATTTTGAAATTTTGATCTAGGGGATAGATGCGCTGAGCTAAGGCGAGTAAGCTGGTGCAGTCAGATTTATGAAAAACCAACTTTTACCCCCTCAAACATGACCCGCGGATTTCTGGACTGGTGCTTCTGGTACTTTTGGTTTTCTAGTTTTTCTGGTACCGGTGAAAACTAGGGTTTCACTTTCTGGGAGATCTACCCACTGAAAATGTGCGCTGAAGGTGCCAAAGAACTCCTTGGGTCAGGGCGCACTTTTCTAGATGGTTTTGAGGCTGAAACTCTTCTTCAATAAAAATCCCTAATTTGCATGTACGACAACAGTGACAATTTTCTTCTTCTTGTGAAAGATGCTCTCTTCAACTTAGCTCTAATACCATGTTAAGATTTAAGCTATTATTAGATTTCTTTTCAATTCACTAGATAACCATAACATAGATAGGATCACTGAAAAATACACAATCACAAGAGACACAACATTTATCTTGGGAACCCCTCATGGGGGAGAAAACCCAACAAAAACTTCCTTAATATAGATAGCCAATACAATCCCAAGAGAATTAATTAAACAAGACAGAAAGTCCTCTCCCAAGTAGTGCGCCTCTCTCTCTCTCTTCTTCTCCAACTACAACTCTAGACTTGCACTCTAATGAACGAGTGTGTATCCAAATGAGGCGCTAGCCTCTCTTATTTATACAATCTGGTAGGCGCTGGAGTGAGGTGTCTTTTCACCAGCAGGGTCGACTTCTCAATCTGGGTGGTTATAACCACTTTAATATATTCTGGGTGGTTATGACCACTTTAATATATTTTGGGGCTGACTTTTCATTTATCCCATTACAATTAGGGTTTGACCAATCCGCAAAAGGGGATTTGGTCAATTACAATACCCGACATGATCAATCCACAAGAGGGGATTGATCTAATGAATAATACATCAATAATAATTAGAATACTCTTTGTAGTTACATTATTTCAACATTCAAGAGCTTTCCAACGAATGTTACCATGCTCAAATCCGAGCTCTGGATTGAAAGTTATGCCCTTCTGAAGCTCTTCAGGAAGCATTGGTCAAAGGCCATGTGGCACCCATGTGAGTTCGCCTCATACGTACCATCCCACCTGGCACAGACTCGACCAAGATTGTCATCCTTTAGCGATGACATGGCCACTGGAGGGATGGTTACAAGGAATGTTCCCTGTGCCTTTGCGATTAGAGGTCGTTTGGCCCTTCGTCCTTCCTGTCCATGTCTGAAACATTCCCGGAGTTCCCTAGCACTCCTGCATCTATGGTGGAGATGAATCCATCGTTAAATCCAGCGACTGAGATTCGCCCTCATTCCATGCATAGGCTTTGTTGTCGTCGTTATACACACTTGCCAACGTGAGCTAAGTCTTGCTCACTTAGTGTGTCCTCGGAGGCACAATGCCTAGGTTCAAAGTCCATGTTGTCACTTTGACTTGAACCTCTTCTGTCTAGGCTAACTCCTAGGGAAGCCAAGGGGGATAGACCCTAGTTACTAGATGAGATTAACGTTTGTGGTCTAGGAGTTGGTTTTAATTGGTTAAAAGGTCAGGGGGAATCTATCCTATGATGTTAACCAACAATGCAAGATGCAATTATCTAAGTATGAAAGTCAGACCTTTTCCTAGGGAAACTAAGACTAGTTCCTAAGATTGGGCAAGGGGTCAACTAAGTTAAGGGGATGTTCGTTAAAAGATAATTACAAGTTAAAAGTATTACAACAAGATAGATACAACTAGATACAAAAGAATATGTTAAATATATAAAGCTAACTAAGCTAGATACAAGATATACAATATATCAACAAGTGCTTGAAATGTGCAGGAAGGAAGATATTCAAGATGAACAAATGATCAACACATCAAGCCAAGCATGCTCACAACAGATATAATTTTGTTGGACTGCTTTTCAATGGCCAAAAGACGCAAAGCACTCAAGACCCAACCAAGAGAATGCCTCCAGGTGGATGCACACTTCTTGAAGGATCACACAACAGATACAGGGATACAAGATAGATGAAGAGCTTGAAAAATGAAGTATTCCAGATCAAGGATATAACCACTTAAGCAATTATTCTACAACACATAAAACATAACTTGCATGTAAATTGAAAGACAACGAGATCAGTGAGCTTGCAAGTGTGTAATTGTATTGCAGACGTTGTAGACTAAGGATTAAGTTAAGTGATTAGTGTGAGATTAATTTTATCCCTATCTAGGTGTCAACCCAAAAACTCTCCTCCCCCAGTTACTAAGTGACTACTGGATGCTCAAGAAGTGAGGCAACGAGGCCTACCCTAGCTTCACAGGTCAATCCTAAGATCAGAGTACTCTCAGAAATGACGTTGTGCGCCGTGAGACCATCCTCGACCTAGCACCTTTCGTTGCCTTCCTCCGACCCCGTTTTAAATGGTGAAGATGGTGAATTATGTTGTCCTATTAAGTCTAATTAATTTGTTGTAGACCTATGAGCTAAATATTGGAATGCGTGTTTGAGTGCTTGTAGCTTGCTCAACAATGCCAAAGTACTGAAACTGAAAGATAAAAAGGTCGATGCCTTTAAACAATGAAGTTGTAAAATGAGTTCTTAAGTGTTGAGTTATTGCATGTGAGTATTAAGAACTGAAAGTGTTGATTGTGAAGGCTGAAGCCTTTAAAGACAATATTGCAAGTTAAAGTCTTAAGTGAGATTATTGCGTGTGAAATGTAAAAGACTGAAAAATAACTTGCGAAATGGAAAGCGATGAATTAAGCCTTCAATATATCAGTGTTTGCATGCATGTGTTAAGATAAAATGTTGAAACAGTAAATGACTTGCATGCAAAGTAAATTACGAAACCAAATATCAATTATGCCTCCACAGGCTCTAATCTAGCAATTAAGTGCGAGATCTACTCTAGATTATTTTATTTTTAAGAATGCATGTATAAATCACTATTAATCTAGCTAAACTAAGCAAGGAAAGACAGAAAAGAAAATTAGTCTAAACTTGCAAAGTAAAGACTGAAGGAAAGGAAGGCAAGTCGCTTGGGTACAACTCCTTTGGGCATGTGTTACAGCGATTTAGAATAGAGAAGAAGAAGAGAAACTTTTACCACTATCAGAGGAATTGTTTGAGGGTGTGTTGTGCATGAAAATTGGGCAGCATGCCCTCTTGTCTTGGTAACAATCTGCAAAAATCAGCAAGCTATTGCTTGATGATTTGAGCTGCACACACCCAATGAAGTTACGAGATTTTTGTTTTTCAACAGAAACTCTACACATCTAAAAACCATAATTTAAGATTTGATTAAATGACCTATCTAAGCATGTTATATACCCAAAATTGAACGTGAAAGAATGAGGAAGAAGGACAGAAAATGCTAGTGAAGTGTAAGTGAAGATGAGGGTAGATTCGTCCTTGAAGCTATCCCAACAACTTCATAGAGGTGATCTACAAAACTTAAACCAAAAGTGAGATGGAACAACAAACAATATCCTGCATGCATAGACAATACAACATAGTTTCTATTATATCAAAATGCACAAAATATATAGATGGGCAACTACATTATTGCCTCACCTAGCCTAGTAAACTAATTTACTTGAGCAACTATTGACCAAAACACATAAAGATTCAGAATGATATCACCTCACAATAAGTGGCACATCCAGACTAATCTTGAATGCCACAGTTCCTCCAAATATATTTATGTATTATTAAATGGGAAGAGGTTGTAGCATCAATGCTGCTACAAGCTCTTCAAGAGCCAAAACTAGTGAAACAATGTGAAAGAAATAAGAGAGAGAGAGGGGGGGATGGGGAGAATTCGGTAGCATAACAATACTGTGAAGAATGGTGTTGAATGAGGGATTGAGAGGTCTCTTAAATAGCCTTGAGGAACCAAGATACCCCTCTTGTATCTTTGACACTTGTCAAATATCCAAAGGTGAAGACAACTCAATGATGAAAACAACCCAATGAGAGAGTAAGATTTTAGGGTGAGGGGAAATGGCAAGAAAGTGAGTTAGAAGGTTGAGTTGGCCTCATGAAGGAGGCGTATTGGCCAAGGAGGACACCCATGATTTCTTTGAAAGAAAAATTCCAAATTTTAAATGATGTTTGCATCTCATTTAAGAAGGAAAATGTAAGTTTCTTCTTTCCATGTGAGCTTTCTTACTTTTTCCAAGAGGGATGTGTGAGTTACTAAAGAAAGCATGAGGGAAAGTGTGAGTAAAAAGGAAGGCATGAGGGACATGTGGGTAGAGTGTGTTTAACACACTCCCCATTGGCATGTGATAGGTGGAAAGGAAGGACCCAGGCCTTGATTAAAGAAAAAACCAATTAAAAACGTGAAGTTTCCATTGTCATGTGAGGTAAAGCGTGAGAGTGAGTTGGAGCGTAAGGAACACGAGGTTTTGTGTGCTTGGAGTGTGGGAGGAGTGTGGAGTCCACACTCCAAAGTGTGATGTGAGTGGATAGGAGAGGAAGGGCGTATGAGTGGGAGAGGGGACCCACGACCCAATTAAAAGATTGAGTTTCCAATTAAAACGTGGGAGGGGTACATAAGCTTCAAAGTGGGAATTAAATTGAAATTTAAATAAATGAGTGGATAAAGGGTTGGTAAAGGGTTAGGATGTGTTAGGTAGGTTCCCTCTCATTAACTTCACACTTTACTTCACCTTATTTGACTCATTATTACAAAATTGACATTTTCCCATGTCCTAGGTTTGGCAATTAAAATCATTGTTTTCTGAAAAAACTCCTAAGTGGACAAAAAACCTAGCAAAACTTGTCCGACTGAGTTGAAACTTGGTCCACGGGTGCAGGGGGTCTTATTATATTTCTTTTGAGTACAAATACCCCTATCAAAAATCACAGGACCTAAGTTTTACATTAATTACCCAGAATTAATTAATTAATTAATTCTCAACTTAAAAAAAAAACATAGCTAGACTTGACGGAATTCCGCGAAATTTCGTGTGTTGTCTTACATGGTCATTTACAACATTCCTAAACACTAGCTACCTAGGAATGACTTCATTAGAACTTCTTTCACCACTTTGGAGGATTTATTGGGTGGGAGTGAAAAACTCAAGGGAGATTAACCCGGTTGGTCGGGCCACATTAACCTCCTGAGGATAAAAAAAACTCAGTGAAAGGAACTCTCCTAATGAATAAACCCTAAGAAAACTGACCTAAGATGATCCATGTAGACCTATTACAATATTAACCCACGCAGGGGTGCGATAATCTCACTTACAAAACTGTGTGCTGGAGCAAAAAAATGCTCTGTAGAACCAAATAGTCTTCGACATGTTTGCATATGATGATGCATATCTTCATGGTACATGGAGTTGACCCCCTAGTTGAAGAGGCAGTCAACATATGGATCCACATGGGGACATGTGTTCTATCTTCTCACATGGGACGGAGAGCATACGAGAATCCAACATCTACAAAACGGTGCTCACCAATATCCAACATAAGCATATATATATACATGAAAAAAAAAATGCTATAAACAACATCTACATAATGAAATAAATATTATACAACATCTATAATTATAAAATGAAACTATGATAAAAATACATCTAAGTACGTAATCACATAATAAATGAAAGAATACAAAATTGAAATACAAGAGGAGGGTTAGAGATACGTTACAACCGTCCATGCACTGGATGGAATGAAGCCATAATTGTCTGAAACATCCTTGTCGAGGATGACTCACAGAAGACCCCTTCCCAAGTTTTATTAACTTGGAATTTTTCACGAGAAATAACCAGCCAAGAATCATGCTCCTTCTTCCCTTCAACCAAACACTGGAATATGACAAGCCATGTAAACTTATAATACTCTGTTGCTCATGACTGCCAAGGTGGGAGGCCAACCAATACTCATAATAATATGGCATTGATAAACTGAAGTTGCCTTCCATTTTCCCATTATTATGTACAAATTCCTCCTTTGGCTGAGAGGTCGGGAACGAACATGTCAATGGAACCATTATATTGTTTTCCTCAAGCTTGTCAAGGTTCTCCTTCAAAGAGATTGGTTCCATGGGAGGAGGGTGGGGACTTAATTTATCTAGATATTCAACACTTTCAAACTCAAATTCCTTTACCCCCTCAAAATAAATGACCGACTCATCTATGGATTCATTCAGAATTTCCCCATGAACTTCCTTATCTTTTTCACTGTCAAGCTCAAGTTCATGGGGGTACAGATACTCAATATAAGTCTCTGTGAAATTAGCTTCCAAAATTTCAATTTGATCATCTATGGCCATAAACTGTTCATTCATGGCTTCAAATTATTTTGTATGGTCATATTGCATGTTCAAAATGATGTATTTAAGCTCCTCAATGGGATCTGGTGGAGAATCAACCTTTACATCTGAAATGGTTTTTTTTATATCTGGAAGATTCTTCCTCCATTTTTCCATAAAATCATCAACCAATTCAATGTAAATTTCATCCTGATCATCCCCAAATCTTTCCAAAGAGTCATGCAGAAAATACCGTATGGTCTTGATCGACTTATCTTCGTGAAGAAGAAACCAATCACAAGCACTTCCCTGACCCTCCAAAAGAGTCCAGGAAAACAATCTCATAAGAGCATCCTCATGGATAGGTGGATCATACCAATCATCAATAAATTTCCCAAAGGCTTTGACATGAGCATAAGCATCACCACCATTATGAAATTCAATCACATTGTCAACAACATATTCAGGGATATCATTAGGATAACCAACTATTTCTGAAAAATCAAAAGGTTTTTGAAGGTCGCTCATTGAAAAAGAAAAATCTGGGACCCAAAAGATTACTAAGGATCCAACAAAAAGGGAAACATGTTAACTTCATCCACAAAAATTTTCAAGTCCAAGGATGAAACCCACAAGTTGCGAGTTCCTTCTTGAAGAATACCTTGTCAAATTATTTTTTTAAATGGAGTCACCAGATGACCAAGTTTATCAACAAACAAGAGTATCAGACAAAGTAAAAACAAGAAGGAAAACAAAAGTTAGATTATTAAGCTGGAACAAGAATTGGATATCAGTGAGTGCTTCTTCTCCAAGAATTTCAAGCAGCCCACAAAGATTTCTCCTTGCAGTATACTTGATAGATTTGTTCAATGGAGTCGCCACTTGGAAAGGAAGCAAACAAAAACAACCAATGCAAGTTCAAAGAATTTTTAGTTCTAAAAAAAGTTAAGTCATTTTGACCAAGGATAAATGACTTATCCCCAGCAACGGCACCAAAGATGTTGTCATCCTTATACACACTTGCAAATGTGAGCTAAGTCTTGCTCACTTAGTGTGTCCTCGGAGGCACAATTCCTAGGTTCAAAGTCCACACTGTCACTTTGACTTGAACCTCTTCTGTCTAGGCTAACTCCTAGGGAAGCCAAGGGGGGTAGACCCTAGTTACTAGATGAGATTAGCATTTGTGGTCTAGGAGTCGGTTTTAATTGGTTAAAAGGTCAGGGGGAATCTATCCTATGATGTTAAGCAACAATGCAAGATGCAATTGTCTAGGTATGAAAGTCAGACCTTTTCCTAGGGCAACTAAGACTAGTGCCTAAGATTGGGCAAGGGGTCAACTAAGTTAAGGGGATGTTTGTTACAAGATAATTACAAGTTAAAAGTATTACAACAAGATAGATACAACTAGATACAAAAGAATATGTCATATATATAAAGCTAACTAAGCTAGATAGAAGATATACAATATATCAACAAGTGCTTGAAATGTGCAGGAAGAAAGATATTCAAGATGAACAAATGATCAACACATCAAGCCAAGCATGCTCACAACAGATAGAATTCTGTTGGACTGCTTTTCAATGGACAAAATACGCAAAGCACTCAAGACCCAGTCAAGAGAATGTCTCCAGGTGGATGCGCACTTCTTCAAGGATCACACCACAGATACAGGGATACAATATAGATGAAAAGCTTGAAAAATGAAGTCTTCCAGATCAGGGATATAACCACTTAAGCAATTATTCTACAACACATAAAACATAACTTGCATGTAAATTGAAAGACAATGAGATCAGTGAGCTTGCAAGTGTGTAATTGTATTGCAGACGTTGTAGACTAAGGATTAAGTTAAGTGATTAGTGTGAAATTAATTTAAC
This sequence comes from Picea engelmannii, assembly GCA_009831015.1. Lineage (NCBI taxonomy): Eukaryota > Viridiplantae > Streptophyta > Pinopsida > Pinales > Pinaceae > Picea > Picea engelmannii. Next base: position 15,630 of record WSFP011260495.1, on the reverse strand, counting down.
CCTATCTAGGTGTCAACCCAAAAACTCTCCTCTCCTTGTTACCAAGCGACTATTGGATGCTCAAGAAGTGAGGCAACGAGGCCTACCCTAGCTTCACAGGTCAGTCCTAAGATCAGAGTACTCCCAAAAAGGATGTTGCACGTCGTGAGACCATCCTCAACCTAGCACCTTCCGTTGCCTTCCTCCGACCCTGTTTTAAATGGCGAAGATGGTGAGTTATGGTGTCCTATTAAGTCTAATTAATTTGTTGTAGACCTATGAGCTAAATATTGCAATGTGTGTTTGAGTGCTTGTAGCTTGCTCAACAATGCCAAAGTACTGAAACTGAAAGATAAAAAGGTTGATGCCTTTAAACAATGAATTTGCAAAATGAGTTCTTAAGTGTTGAGTTATTGCATGTGAGTATTAAGAACTGAAAGTGTTGATTGTGAAGGCTGAAGCCTTTAAAGACAATATTGCAAGTTAAAGTCTTACGTGAGATTATTGTGTGTGAAATGTAAAAGATTGAAAAATAACTTGCGAAATGGAAAGTGATGAATTAAGCCTTCAAGATATCAGTGTTTGCACGCATGTGTTAAGATAAAATGTTGAAACAGTAAATGACTTGCATGTAAAGTAAATTACAAAAACAAATATCAACTATGCCTCCACGGGCTCTAATCTAGCAATTAAGTGTGAGATCTACTCTAGATTATTTTAGTTTTAAGCATGCATGTAGAAATCACTACTAATCTAGCTAAACTAAGCAAGGAAAGACAGAAAAGAAAACTAATCTAAACTTGCAAAGTAAAGACTGAAGGAAAGGAAGGCAAGCCGCTTGGGTACAACTCCTTTGCGCTTGTGTTACAGTGATTTAGAATAGAGAAGAAGAAGAGAAAATTTTACCACTCTGAAAGGAGTTGTTTGAGGGTGTGTTGTGCATGAAAATTGGGTAGCATGCCCTCTTGTCCTGGTAATAATATGCAAAAATCAGCAAGCTATTGCTTGCTGATTTGAGCTGCACACACTCAACGAAGTTACAAGATTTATGTTTTCAACAGAAACTCTACACATCTAAAAACCATAATTTAAGATTTGATTAAATGACCTATCTAAGCATGTTATATACCCAAAAATGAACATGAAAGAATGAGGAAGAAGTACATAAAATGCTAGTGAAGTGTAAGGAAAGATGAGGGTAGATTCGTCCTTGAAGCTATCCCAACAACTTCATAGAGGTGATCTGCAAAACTTAAACCAAAAGTGAGATGGAACAACATACAATATCCTGCATGCATAGACAATACAACATAGTTTCTATTATATAAACATGCACAAAATATATAGATGGGCAACTACACTATTGCCTCACCTAGCCTAGTAAACTAATTTACTTGAGCAACTATTGACCAAAACACATAAAGATTCAAAATGATATCACCTCACAATAAGTGGCACATCCAGACTAATCTTGAATGCCACATTTCCTCCAAAGCTATTTATGTATTATTAAATGGGAAGAGGTTGTAGCATCAATGCTGCTACAAGCTCTTCAAGTCTAGCCAAAACAAGTGAAGCAATGTGAAATAAATGTGAGAGAGAGAGAGGGAGGGAGGGATGGGGAGAATTCGATAGCATAACAATACTGTGAATAATGGTGTTGAATGAGGGAGTGAGAGGTCTCTTAAATAGCCTTGAGGAACCAAGAGACCCCTATTAGATCTTTGACACTTGTCAAAGATCCAAAGGTGAAGACAACTCAATGATGAAAACGAGCCAATGAGAGAGTAAGATTTTAGGGTGAGGGGAAATGGCAAGAAAGTGAGTTAGAAGGTTGAGTTGGCCTCATGAAGGAGGCGTATTGGCCAAGGAGGACACCCACGCTTTCCTTGAAAGCAAACTTACAAATTTTAAATGATGTTTCCATCTCATTTAAGAAGGAAAACGTAAGTTTCTTCTTTCTACGTGAGCTTTCTTACTTTTTCCAAGAGGGATGCGTGAGTTACTAAAGAAAGCGCGAGGGAAAGTGTGAGTAAAAAGGAAGGCATGATGGACGTGTGGGTAGAGTGTGTTTAACCACTCCCCATTGACATGTGATAGGTGGAAAGGAAGGACCCACACCTTGATTAAAGAAAAAACCAATTAAAAACGTGAAGTTTCCATTGTCACGTGAGGTAAAGCGTGAGAGTGAGTTGGAGCGTAAGGAACGTGAGGTTTCATGTGCTTGGAGTGTGGGAGGAGTGTGGAGTCCACAATACAAAGTGTGATGTGAGTGGATAGGAGAGGAAGGGTGTATGAGTGGGAGAGGGGACCCATGACCCAATTAAAATATTGAGTTTCCAATTAAAACGTGGGAGGGGTATGTAAGCTTCAAAGTGGGAATTAAATTGAAATTTAAATAAATGAGTGGGTAAAGGGTAGGTAAAGGGTTATGATGGGTTAGGTAGGTTCCCTCTCATTAACTTCACACTTTACTTCACCTTATTTGACTCATTATTACAAAATTGACATTTTCGCATGTCCTGGGTTTGGCAATTAAAATCGTCGTTTTCCGAAAAAACTCCTAAGTGGACAAAAAACCTAGAAAAACTTGTCCGACTAAGTTGAAACTTGGTCCATGGGTGTAGGGGGTCTCATTATATTTATTTTGAATACAAATACCCCTATCAAAAATCTCGGGACCTAAGTTTTACATTAATTACCCAGAATTAATTAATTAATTACCCAGAATTAATTAATTAATTATTCCCAACTTTAAATAAAACCTAGCTAGACTGACGGAATTCCGTGAAATTTCGCGTGTTGTCTTACATGGTCATTTACAACATTCCTAAACACTAGCTACCTAGGAATGACTTCATTAGAACGCCTTTCACCACTTTGGAGGATTTATTGGGTGGGAGTGAACAACTCAAGGGAGATTAACCCGGCTGGTCAGGCCACATTAACCTCCTGAGGATTAAAAAAACTCAGTGAAAGGAACTCTCCTAATGAAGAAACCCTAAGGAAACTGACCTAACATGATCCATGTAGACCTATTACAATATTAACCCACACAGGTGTGCAGTAATCCCGCTTACAAAACTGTGTGCTGGAGCAAAAAAATGCTATGTAGAACCAAACAGTCTTCGACATGTTTGCATATGATTATGCATATCGTCATGGTACATGGAGTTGACCCCCTAGTTGAAGAGGCGGTCAACAGGCTTAAGGGATTTCAACATTCCGCATTGAACACCCTGTTCTCTACTCTCATATCCTCCGAAGTTATGAAACCCCAGAATCCTTCCATGTGGCTCTGACCTTCGACCCTTTTTGGAGCTTGTGTCTTAGCATTCCAAACACCCTGAGTTCTAAAGTCCCGAACTCCCGAAGCGAGTCCCTCGTATGTATGTGGCATTCTGCACGGGTGTCTCTACTACCATCTACCACCTGGAAGATACGTAGTGATGATGCTACGTTGACACGTGGTATCCATCTCTCCAACTCTATACCATATACGATAAATCAGTAGGACATGTGGCTTAGCCACGTGATGACATGCAGTGTTTCTATCACACGATCGGACTCCACCATGTACTTTGTTCACGTTGTTTGTTGACGTCACTCTGGCATTCCGCTCTTCAGGGAAACTCCACGCCTTGCATCTTGAATCACCCGAAGTGGGTTTTAGCCGAAGAGCCGAATAATAATCAAACGACCCATAATCTTCCTTAGTTTGATCCAACGAAAGACATTTGACAGAAGACAAGGGTGACACGTGGCCCAATCAATTGGTGACATGTGTCAAGTTCTATTTGACACAGAAGGTCTATGAAAGTCAAGAATCGAGGTGACACGTGGCACACTTACTATGGGTCCACGTCACCCTAGGTGACATTAACATGCCACGTCACTACGGCCTTCGGTAATATTCTCATTCATCGACATGTCGAACCTCTCAGAGTAGGACTTTGCCGGAGTACTTTACGTTGTCCTTTCACTAGGCTCGATCTAACGGTCGAGAAGGGTCCCGAAGGATCCTTATATCCACAATCCACGTTACTTCGCGAGTTCGGTATTCAGAGGTTGTGATTGTTTAACACCTTTTCTCTCCCGAAGTAGGTCAATGTCGGACAGACCGCGGTCTAGATCCATTGGTCAGGAGAGATACTGAAGCATCCTCGGATTGACGGTCCTCGTCGCTTCGTGACTTTGATGCTCGGGGGTTCCTCCTGTTTAACACTCTTTTTCTCCCGGAGTAGGTCAATGCCGAATGACCACGACGTAGATCCAATGGTCATGGGAGATCCTGAATAGCCTCAGATCTACGGCTCGCATTACTTCGCAACCGAGAAGTGGATCGGGGTTTAACAAGGGGATGAATCCCACGATGATGGGTAAATGACTGCCAACTATCATCGACCGTCAAGTTATCGATCCCACGAGTCATATTCAATGCATTTGGATGTTGCAATGTTCATTCACCCGGAGCTCCAGAGTCCCAAATAACTTAGCTCCTTTTTTAGTGTAGCGAAGGGTTCCATGGACCTGGTCCTATGGAACTTTGTCAAGCTCTGGAGGCTACACTCATAAATCTTAGCCAATATTTGGTTAAGGCCGTGGGCATGAGCCCGTAGTCTCTTGGATGACTCGTTTGAAAGAAGTGTCTTCCATTCACAGAACTTAAGTTCTAAAATAGGGAAAGGTATTTTCAAGGGATCAACAGGACTGAAACATTCCAGGGAAGTTTGCCCCGACTCTTACATTACAAAACCAATCCTTGGGAAAATTCCCTCAAGGATTTTCCAACCAGCAAAGAAACCATAATCATATTCCTAATTTCATTTGAAGACCCATGTCTAATAGTTCTCTTGCTGCTAAGTAGAGGCAAACATAAACCATTTAAATGCAGGGGTTCACAAAAGAACAATAAGCATTACTAATATTAATCATGCAATGCAAATTTCAGTCATAGACACAAACATCCAACCACTCATTTCAATTCTAGTACACAAGGTGTATGGAATACTTATCTATTACAGTGGATCACCGACCAATCGACTGTGGGTGTTTGCCTTTTCACCCAACTGTAGGCTCAGAGGCATCCATTCTTAGCACTCTGGCCACCCTCGTGCCAAGCCATGATATCACTGGGCAACTTTTACAATTTCTCAGAGGTTCTTTCTCTGTCATAGCCTCTGTGAGGTTTATTGAATGCTCCCTCAGCATCAAGCTCACGACCTTCTGCTCAGGTTATGTTTTCTGCAAACTCTCAGAGATCCTTTCTCTTGTTCTCTCCCTTTAACCAGAACAACTTAATCCTTCAGTTCTTCTTCTCAGCTCGAGAGCCTCACACGCTCTTCCTCTTTCTAAATGGTAGCCTACTTCTCTTGCACACCCTCTCCTTTTTCCCCCAGGGAGGTTCTGGACCTGTCCTATTCCTTTTGTCAGAAGGAACTTGGGTTAGTCTGGGCCTGTAGAAAACTGCAGTCTATGGTACTTTGGATTGACAGTTTTATGTCTCCTCAGGTAGACTCTCCATGCTTCCATTCATGGGGGTAGTTGATTGTTCAACCACCGGTCTTTCTTTCATTAACTGATTTTTCCTTGGGATCGGGATGAGGCTTATTATTTCAACAAAGAGAATTTGGGTCATTTTGACATAATGAACCCTCTCTACAGTTTCCTTACTCTTTCCTCTAGTGATATCATGGCTAGTACGTCAAGGCTTCACCCCCACAGTCAGTTATTGGCAATATAAATAATAATACATTTACATTGTTCACATGCCATAGCATGGTAATCATAATTAATGATTTATTACAAGCTAGGGGAAACAGGGGTATTACACGCCCCAACAAGAAATTCCATCAATAATAAAAAAGTGGGATGTCCTCTCCAAAATAGAAACTGTGAGGTCTCCAAATAGAAAGTGTAGGTTGACTATGTAGCATGTCCCATCAAATAACAATAGAAGGTGTGAAAGAATGAGCTCTAGATGTGGAGCACTCCAACTCATGCATGAGTAATGTTACCAACAAGCCTAATGAACAGGTCAAGACCCACCAAAAGTGGACATGTGGTTGCCCAAGATACAAGATGCCCTCCATAATAAAATTTCTAACCAGCTCATCCTGCTCAAAATTTATGCCAATCACTAGATCCATGTGTAAGGTGCTCAAAATAGGCTCAAAATCCATGCTATAAGGGGGGGGGCTCAAAAAAACAAGTCGCCCTCTTTAGAAGTCAACAAAATCATGAGGGAATGTGCCATAAAGTGGTTTGTAGCTGTTATAACCACCTTGTATGAAGGGGTCCTCAAATCACGTGTAAAGTGGACCAATCATCTAACCAACTCCAAGAGGAGGGCGGCCTCATCTAGCAACAAAATAATGTATCAAAGAGATGAATGCCTTAATATGTGTGCAAAGTAGGAGAGTGCTCTACTAGTAGTGGGGCTCCAAATCATATCATGTGCTAAAAGGGTGAGCACTCCTCATGAGGCAACCTCCTCACAACTCCCAATGCAACGCTACAATTCCCAAGGCAATGCTACAACTCCCAATGCAATGTCACAACTGTCAATGAAAAGTCACAAATCTCAATGCAAAAGGCTCCTCAAAAGCTGCAACAAAACTTTCAAGAGTTGATCTGTGTGGATATATGTGCCTTTATGATCATATCAAAACTTAATTAGATGTTGGACGTTCCCCCATAACAGGCTTTGGAATCCCCAACTCTTCTCAGTGCCCAAAATACGTTGATCATTCCTTAGTTTGGGCAACTATACTTCATTATAATCACTTGTGGTTACCTTTTATCATTCTTCCATGGAGGGGGTTCCATATACTAAACTTTGGACTACTGTTCAAATTGTTGGAGATACATTGCATTGCTGAAAAATTTGTCAAATCCCCTGGTTGTCTAAAGACCCTCAATCTGTTGGGAATAGTCATGCCCTACAGGGCACTATAAGATGCCAAAACAGTTGTGAAAAGGGGTCATGATATCAACGCCCTATCTCAAATACCGAGGGAAGAAGATTGGATTGGACCTCAAAAGAGCATAACAATACTGAAAATAATGTTGTAGACAATTATCTTCCTTGGGGTTTGCAAGCTGTACTTTATGTTCTACATCAGCCTCATCAAGATAGTATTCTTTAATTGTTGTAGATAGGTCCTCAAAACAAAATTCAAATGTTAATGTGTACTTCCTGGTTGGTTCCACAGATCCCTATCAAAACATCCATATTGTTGGTTCTTTCTTCTTTCTGCTGCAAATATGCTCATAAAGCAATGCTCCTATATGATGACTTGAAGGACTGTATGATACTGGAATTATATGAACAAAGGAAAGTGTAGTAAGTGCTCCACCTCCATATGACAAACAATATATCATTATGCATAACCCATAAGACACAGGGTGCTCAATCACAAGAGCTAGATCTCAACATCATCATCATCTAATCAATGTGAGGGCTAGATCAATATATGTCCAATGATGAACAAAATACCAAGGTTAATACCGAAGGACCAAGGAGTATCTCATAATCAAAGTATATATCAAGAGGATGATCATCAAAAGCCAGCGGTGCCCATTCTACAAACCATTCAAACCTTGGCAAGTTTAACATCTATTTTATTTGTTGGAGTTGTTTTTTTTTAAAGCGAAAAATATACTAGTTCAGATTTCTATTATATACAGAAACTGGTGTTACATCCAAACACTAAGGGGGGCCTACCTTGAGGGAAACCAAGTCCGCTGCCCAATGATAGTCTTCAAAATTCAGACATTACTTGTAACATCCCCAACTCCCTACTGGGCAATGCCACATCAAAATTCTGAATTTCTGATACCATTTAATTCAATAGAACTTCTCTACAAATGAATAGAGTTATGCAACAAACCATAACGATTCATAAACAATAATTATCACAGAGATTTCATAACAAGAAATAGATAATTACACACAGAGTAATTAAAACAATTCATAAAAGACACTTATCTTATGATTAAATACCAACTATGTGCAGACCTTCCACATTCCTCCCATCCATAGATCGCACTGCTCATAATCTCAGCAGTGGGTCACCCCTGAGTTGGGGCTAAAATCTACCCAGGCAAAGGAAGTCCTAAGCCAGTCTAAGGTTTGTCAATCATCAACAATTCTCGGATTTAGGTGCCAACTCTAACAACCAGCCTACAGTCCCTCATCCCCCACATGTCTGTCCCACCCCAGGAAGTGTGCCCCTTCTTTGCTCAACAGTCCCTCGGTTTCCCCACTTCCCTTCCGAGGCTTCAGCAACAGGTCAGACAGGGAGTCTCAGAGCCCTGTAGCTACAACTTGGCCCCTTGGGAATTAATTCCCAGAAGTTCTCTCACCTAGAGAGAATGCTCACGGGCTTGACAACCTGCTTCTTCCACCACGAGCCTGACAACCCGCCTCTTCAACCACGGGCCTGACAACCCGCCTCTTCTAGTCACTGGGTAGAGGCAGCTTCCACGTACAGGTATGGCTTCCAAATTCCCTTCTCTAGTACGGACGATGAAGGATGATCCATCCATGATTGAATGATTGAATGATGGGGAGAAAGTTATAAATTCCCCCATCTATTTTGCAAGTGTCATATGTGACACTTAGCACATAAGGGACTCTCTTGTCCCCACTTTTGAAAATTAGGATAACATAACCTAATGTTATGTGACCTTAGTACTTAGCAATAATACTATTTTATTCTTAGGCCTAAGTTCCTTGACTTAGTCCCTTAACCTTAGACTTATATCCCCCTTACCCTTTCTAGTGGAGTTTAGCCCCCCATCTCTCTTGTTGGGTCGGTTTGCAATAGTGATGCAATCTTATTAATAGTATGAGTGTTTTCATATTACAATAATAGGAACATTGGCCTTTAACATCTAGTCTCTTTGGCCTAATAATCACATAAGTCTTCTGGCCTATAATAACCTAGCTCACCAGCCTATAAAACATGTTTACATTTACAACTTGGGATCAACCTGGGGTATTACATTCATCTCCCCCTTATTTATGCACTGTCCTCAGTGCAGTATATACCATGTACAATTCAAAATTCTTCAAAAAGCTCCAAGCCTTTGTTATTGGAAGCTTGTTGTCTTCTTGGTGCTCTACTTTCCAAGCACCAATTCATGTATTCATACTGTAGCTGGAAGTCATTTTCTCTGTTCCATAGAGTTGTTTCAGGAAAGAATTCAGCTCGTTGTTCCATTTGACACACCCTCTTCCTTGTTGCACTCACCCTTCCAGGCTCAGGTATCCCTTCACTGCTACATAGTCCCTCGACAATCCATCTTGCCAAGGCTTTCACACACAAGGAGAGAGCCAACTCATTATTAGAACCCCACCAAGGTTCTACATTTATAGGGCTCCAGTGTCTCCAACAGTAGTTGTTCTTCCCAAGCATTCCAACTTTAATCAATATTATCTCATCTGTATCACACATATACAATTATTATGAGAGAACATTATAAAAAATTCATTTAGAAACTCAAATTTATTTCATAAGGAATTCAACTTTTCCCAAAATATGAAATTCTATCTCATAATTTTTCATGGTTGTTGCAATAGTAGGATGCAGTCTTCCTTATGGCTTTCAGCAAGCACCATACTGAATACCATTTTTCCTGCAATGCTTCCATCTTGCATTCAACCAACAGATTATCAGTATTTCCTGTACATTATACTTTCATTGCAATATGTACCAAAACCTTACAAAGAGATCTTCTCTAACAACTCCTGAAATGTTCTCAACTCCATGAGTTAGTAATAGTTGTAACATTTTAGTTGTTAGTATAATTATTTCCATTAAATAGCATATATGCATGCATTCACAAAACACATTTAGAAAATGCATTTAAGTATAACAATTCTATCATGCACAAGTGCAACTCTACCACTTACTATGCATGAGTGAAACTCTCAATGCATATCTATTCAATGCACCTTTGCATTGATTTTCATAATGCTCTATATCTAAGTCATATATCTCACCATTGGTAAATTGGAACGTCTGGTCAATGCCTTAGCACTTTTTCCATACACTTCCTATTGCATGTTCAACTACTTGGATGCCTCCCTTTTCGACCCGAACACTACACCAAGAATGTAATTCTATGGTGTTTATTAGTGTTAGCAAAAATGTTGCAGTCCAAACATTATTTAGAAGTAGGAAGTTCATTAGATATTTGTGTGGTACATAGCCTCTCCAAAACCATGTCATGGTCTCATACATGACTAGCTTTTCAGGCATCCATTCCTATAAGAGTGTCATACCCTTTATTGCTTTGGTTATTACCTCATAACCAAATTAACATGGCATGCTACTATGTCATTATATGCATTCAAATAAGAAGCTTTGATAATTATTACAGGCCTCCAGCCATTACCACACCTAGTGGTATCTTATTCCCATTTATGCATTCAAATAATACAATAATGTGATTTTATAAAATGACTGGCTGAGGGAATTCTTACCTAAAATCCCTTCAGCAATTATGCAGCATAAATTTATAAAATACATACCTGCATAGCTTCCATTAAATAAATTTGATGCAACTTGATTAGTTGATAACAGTAGAAGCTCCCATGCCTCTTTTATTAGTCTTATAATCAACACTTCGGCTTTTTGTTGCTTCCTTACATATGCAACAACATCATCAACAACACTTGCAATCATGCAATTAACTCCTTCCTAGCACAATAGTTGGCATTGGCAACATTCATATATAACAATAGACTACTCCTAGTCTTTAACATGTTATATACATATTAACAAAATACATTCACTAATGCATATTATATGCACTAATATTGCTTCACCAGTGTGCTCATAAATGCATATGCATTCCATTTTCCGTACTATGTATGGTTGTCCAACAAGCCATACATAATTGTTGCTATAGTAATTGTAGCAACCTCTTTATTCCCGTACAACTTTCCATGTTGTTCCTGGCTGTCCTTAAGTCTCACTGGATTCCTGCATCCCTTTTGTGCTCTCACTGTAATCACTGCACATGATTATTTCTGCCCTGAGCACTTTTCTAGCCAAATCACTCTTGGCTACTTTTGCATTTCTAGCCAAATACTATGTTGATATTGAATTTCAACATGTATCATTTTATGGATCCCTATGACCCAACACATACTTGGCCAAATTACATTTCCAGCCATGCTCTCTTATTGACTTTAGATCTTCACTCTCCATTTACTTTTCTAGACCAAACTGGTTCAGCCTTTCCTTGACTGAACACTTCAGCACTTGTGGTTGCTTGAACCATTTTTTTCTCCTTTCTTGGCCATTTGGTTTTAACTTGACTTGCATAGTCAATTTCAGCATGTTGCTATGCGACACAATGTCTTCTTTTGCAGCTGCATAGAATTAATTGGAAGGATTTAGCATTGCTCTTACTTGCCATCATAGATTCCAGTGATACTTTCCACCCCTGGAATGTCACTTATGGCTATGTTCCACTTGATATAGATTCTCCTTAGATTTTATTTATTTTGCAATCTGTACCAAGCATATAATCATTTTCTTCTTCATGGTTCCTTATTGTTTTCCCTTTAGAAGCCTTGTTTCCATTATCCTAAGATGTTCAAGGACATGAATCCATCCTAGAATCTTTCTTCCCTGTATGGGAAAACCCTTCCTTAAAACCTGATTGCATTCCTTTGGAACCAATCTATACATAATGCATTGTTGATGTATCTGCTGGCACTTTTTTAGTATGTTCACACCTTTATTGCTTCATCCCTGAAGTTTTATCATACAACCATGCTTCCACTGCTCTACTCTAATAACAATCATGGAAAGGTTATCTCTAAAACTGTAGCACTGATCTTTAGAGATGTTGTCATTCTCTCCATGTATACACGTTGTCTTTCTTTATCAGAATACCAACATCCCGATATATCAATTTGCATAGAATAGGTCTTCCCACCTTGTACCTCTTTATCTTAACATTGGCCTTTGTTAGACTAAATAATCTTTCACTACTTCCTCTATTTAAATGATATTCTTTACACCTTGATTCCACTGAGCATTCTGATTTGTAGGAGTGGATCTCTTGTAGTGGATTCCCAAGCCTTCATGGCTGCACCTTGGACTCATACCTAAAAATACCACTTTGCTAAGACAATTTGCTTTGTTTTATAAACAACCCTAATCTTTGCTTGCAACAAATTTATTATGTAAGGTAATAATTCTAAAAATTCTGGTGAAAGCACGCATACAACAACAATGGTTAGTTAAACCCACAATACAATATTCTGATAACATATGTACAATTTTTCCCCTTCATGGTTACCAAAATTCTTCTTTCTGATTCCCTGTAAATTTTGTTGCTCATCTCACAATTCTGGGTGATTACATGGACTCCTTGGTCTAATACATTTCCAATGACTGCTTTCTTGCTCAATTCTGAGTTTTGAGCAGAAAGTTATGGCCATTTGAAAACTACCCAAAAAAACTCCTTCAACCAAGTGTAATTTTTAATTGAGCTTATGCATCCTTGCACATGCTCCTTTGGCAATTTGACAGAAGCTCGGTTGGGTTTCTTCATAATCATAATTTGGACAATCTAGCCAAGTTCCATCTTCATCCAAGCTCCATGCTGCTAAATACATTCATGATGATCCTGCTAAAGTTTCAGGTGAATTAGTACTTTTGGCCCTAAATGCTACAGGTACCTTCTACCTCCTCCTGTGCACTTTCATGTGCTTAGATTTCTAATTTAGCTCCATGATTTTGTTCTGTCTCAATAGATTTCCATAAACTTCTCATGTGCTTCAATATGATTCCGAAGCAGGAAGTTATTGCCTTCAGAATTTAACTGGGCTTAAATTTACTCTCCATTGCTTGGGCTATAAATCCCTCATCCTAACTCTGTTTGACGAATGGAATACGTCATTAGAAAGCTATTATCGAGCTATTTCATTTGAGCTACAAAAACTACACCTTGTTCTTTCGAGTAGCTAAAAACTCTGTTCATGGCCTCAAAAATGCCCTGCAAAAACATAACCTGGAAAATACCAAAATTGTCCAATAATTTTCATTAGTTTTCTGATAACTTTAGCCTCCATATGCTGACTGGAATGCGAACGTGGCACCTAAGTCCACATGGCATCTCGAGGTGGCACCATGTCAGCCCCTGTGCTCTCATCTTTTCCCTATCAGCCTCGGTATCCTTCTTTCTTTGTCTTTCTACTTTCTTTACCTCCATTGGCGCACATTAGTTAAATTTTGGGCCCCACAACCCTTGGCTGCCATGTGGCATCTTCTTATTGGGTTGCGGAGATGGGAAAGCCCCATCTCGCACCCATACACTTTGGTGCACAAATATGCATGTTGGTTTAATCCAACAACTAAGGTGTAGTGGGTGTCGATGGCGATCGACGACCCATGTCGCCTTTCGGCCCCCCCAACCTGCTGACCTTTAACACATGGGAAAGGGACCGAGAAACCTAACCACGGTTAGGGGTGGGGCGACATGTCGCACATACATGCACTTCGGCCCCCCTCGATCTGTGATTAGTATAACCACCCCATACCCCCCGAGATTCCATATGGGGGTGACGTGTGTCTTGGCTCAAGATCCTGTCGGGTAGGATAACACCGTCTCCATGGCGCCAATTTCCATGCCACCTTGTGCTTGCCACTACCAGCGTATACCTCTTCCATGCTTTCCACCATGTTTCCATGTACCTTCCCTGTGGCAGTACACATCATCTGCCCGCCATACCAGCTAACACGTGGCCTCCCCCACATCATGATGACGTCAACATACGAAAAAATACCCAAATTTTTCCAATTTAGCCTATTTTCCAAAATTTTAAAAAAGATGCCCAATTTCGCCCAAATTTGAAATTTCTTTTTGGGCCGCCATTAGAGCTCTGTGACTAAGCTCAATACAACCAAGTCAAGCCCTATACATATACATTTGTCCGTTGCTTTTCAAATTCGACTCTTTCACTTCGAATTTGCCATTATTTAGCTGCAGGAAATTGGGGCTTTTGCCCAATTTCATCCAATTTCACCATGGTCGTTGTGCAACCATTAAATTTGTTCAATACTCCAATAAACACAAATTCAACCTCTAGAGCCACCAATTACTTACGTGCACAATCAATCGACATTTCTGGCATGACCGTTTCTTCAATTCCTTCGCAAATTGGGAAATTTATTTAACCAATTTCACTCAGTCAACCATAGCCTTATGTTGACTTCAAATTCGACCAATTACAATTCTGAATTTGCTCAGACGAAGATTAAAATATGGAAAAACTCATCCTTGGACCAAATTTCCCAAATTTCCCAAATTCCCCATGAATTTAACAAAAATTGCGGCTCTGGCCCAATTTCGCCCATCTACTCCCGATTTCACCACGGGAGCACTGTAAACTCAAAATTCAGCCATCTACAGACCCGAATTTGTTCATTCTGCCAATAAAATTTGGAAATTTCCATTCTCTGGTTAAATTTCCCCACCCTGCTTGTGAAATCCCTCTCAAATTCACTGTAAACATTTTGTCAAACAATTTGCAAACGAAGTCTCCCTGACGTTCTATCAAACAGTTTGCACGTGAACTCTGTAATTTCACTTATGCGCTCTGCTAAATGGCCCATGCAGGCTCAGTGTTGAAAGTTGGAGCTTTGATACCACTTTGTAACATCCCCAGCTCCCTGTTGGGCAACATAAAAATTCTGAATTTTTTATACCATTTAATTCAATAGAACTGCTCTGCACATGAACGGAGTCATGCAACAAACCATAACAATTCATAAACAATAATTACGACAGAGATTCCATAACAACAAATAGATAATCACACACAGTAATTAAAAAAATACATAAGAGACACTTATCTTATGATTAAATACCATCTGCGTGCAGACCTTCCACGTTCCTCCTAGCCATAGACCGCACTGCTCATAATCTCAACAGTGGGTCACCCCCGAGCTGGGGCTAAACTCTACCCAGGCAAAGGAAGTCCTAAGCCAGTCTAAGGTTTTCCAATCAACAACAATTCTCATATTCAGGTGCCAACTCTAGCAATCAGCCTACAGTCCCTCATCCCCAACATGCCTGTCCCACCCCAGGAAGTGTGCCCCTTCTCTGCTCAACAATCCCTCGACTGCCCCACTTACCTTCCAGGGCTTCAGCAATAAGCCGGACAGGGAGTCTCAAAGCCCTGTAGCTGCAGTTTGGCCCCTTGGGAATTAATTCCCAACAGTTCTCTCACCTGGAGAGAATGCTCACGGGCATGACAACTCGCTTCTTCGGCCACGGGCCTGACAACCCGCCTCTTCAACCACGAGCCTAATAACCCGCCTCATCTAGTCACTGGGTAGATACAACTTCCACGTACAAGTATCGTTGTCGAATTCCCTTCACTAGTACGGACGATGAAGGATGATCCATCCATGATTGAATGATTGAATGATGGGGGGGGGAGTAATAAACTCCCCCATCTATATTGCATGTGTCATATGTGACACTTAGCACATAAGGGACTCCCTTGTCCCCACTTTGAAACTTAGGATAACATAAACTAATGTTATGTGACCTTAGTACTTAGGAATAATACTATTTTATTCCTAGGCCTAAGTCCCTTGACTTAGCCTCTTAACCTTA
>ML831545.1:38043-54035 GCA_009831015.1 Picea engelmannii | reverse complement strand
ATGTGTGTGTGTGTGTGTGTGTGTGTGTGTGTGTGTGTGTGTGTTCCAAAATTATTCTTTCTCTATATATTTCTATATATTATTTGATCTTATTATTCCAAAATTATATTCCATGTCTCTCTGCCTCCTCCCACTTCTGATCTATAATACAACTTTGGGTTTAGATTTTAATAAGAATTGTATAATCTAGATTTTAATAAGAATTGCATGATGCTGCTGATGATGATGATGATTTTCACATCAGTTTAGAATCTTCCCTGAAAATTTGTCTCGATCCTTGGTAATAAGTTTAAAGATGGTTGGATGAAGGCACACCAGGTAGCTCGGAGCTCGGCTTTAATGGCGATATGACAGTAGTGGGTTTTTTATTGGAAATCAGAGCTCGACATATATGGAGAAGTTACTGCCTGACCTCGAAATGGTGAACCCCCTGTTCACCATAGTTATGGTTAGCCTACATCGGTCGTCGGATCCACATCCGTCGTTACCTCTTACACTTTAGGACCCTCCACCTGATGCTCACTGGATCCTTGAACTGACGTCTTTTCCACCTTAAAATCTTCCCTTCCAGACTTTGTACTCCTACTCGCTTCGCAAACTTAACACTCTCCTTCAGATTTGACAGTATTTGTTTCTTCTTAAATTCTTACATAGGGGCTTTGATCTTGGAACCAACACCTTCTTCTATCTGTGCGAGGTGGCATCCTTTGGAGGGACTTTCTAGTACCTTCTAATGGAGGCCGAGGTCAGCGCACTTATGAGTGTGGTTGACAAATCCCTACGGAAGAGTGTCAGTCTTTTCACACCCTCAGATGCACACTTAGTGGCTACGTCTTCTCTCCTTCCCACTATTCTGAAGGTGGTAGGACCCTTAGCACCTCTGCATTCTGTTTCTCCATGTATGCTTGTCTCTGAAACCCATCTGTCGTCTCCTCCGTTACCTGGACTGGTCTCTTCCCTCAGGCGTCCTGATAAATGACAACACAAAGGTCCGCAAGAGTGAGCTCATTTTTCAGAGACATGGTTACCTAAACCATTAGGTACCAAAAGACTGTGGAAGCCAAACAAGAAAAAAATGTCACTTGATCATGGGCTCGGATGTTGGCTTAGAGGAAAGTGTCTGACTCTTCATATGTGGACTTGTTGGCAGGTTTACCTATTGCTCCCTTACCATTAACTCCCCCCCGAACTGGCTTTTAGACAACTGGTTGCCTATTCTAGGTTACGTGTCGGAGCTTATTACCATATATTTTGGATGCTTCGGCTTCATCTTCAACACACCTGAGGACTCTCAACTCATACTTGATACCTTCTGGACCATAGGTGGCGGTAGGATCATGCTTAAAAGTTGGTGTGTTTCATTTGACCCTTCAACGGACTCCTTCTGGTTTCGACACCTTTGGGTTCTTCTGCCTGGACTCCCCTTACAATACTGGACTGAGAAGGTGCTTGAGGCCATTGGGAATGAACTTGGGTGCTTTATTTTCTTAGACCCAAAACTCTAAAAGAGTTACAATAGGAAAATGGTGAGGATTATGGTCGAGATGGATATCCATGCTGGTCTACCGGATGTCTTGGAAATTTACTGATGTGGACGCTCGGTGACACACCGTTTGGACTACCTTGGTATTCCTTTTCGTTGCTCCTCATGTCACCAAATGGGCCATCTTTGGCACGACTGTACAGGAGCCCCTGAAGAGGAGGAATCTGAAGGATCCTACCTTTGCAAGCTTCCTAGGGATGACTCTCCAGGGGTGGACTCTTTTTATCCAGGGCCTGAAGACACTTTGGATGTGGGAACCGAGGACCTGATGGACTCTACTGAACAACAACCCATTCCTTCTTCCTCGCTCACTGGTAAGCTTAAACAAATGTGCCCTACTCTTTATTTTACACTTACTTCTTGGGAAAGACACCATTTAGATACTATTGTTATTGTGGGATTGGGACCCCAACAAACTGTTACGTCCTCTCCGTGTTTCTCGCCCGCTCCTTTGCCCTCTGTGGTTGTTGAGCCTTATAAGACTTGTTCTTCTACTCCCCCGTTGTTACCGATTATCGAAAACC
Organism: Picea engelmannii; assembly: GCA_009831015.1. Classification (NCBI taxonomy): domain Eukaryota; kingdom Viridiplantae; phylum Streptophyta; class Pinopsida; order Pinales; family Pinaceae; genus Picea; species Picea engelmannii. Next base: position 51,968 of record ML831545.1, on the reverse strand, counting down.
CATCTCATCCCCCATCTCAAGACACTGGTGGGGACCTCACTGAATCTACTTCCAACCTGTCCTCCGACTTGGTTAACCTTCCTACTGTCCCTCTTTCTCTGAATAACACTAGTCCAGTTGGGACTGCATCTTTGTTTTCCTCCTCCCTGGCACAGGGTGTTGACAACATTGGGATAACACTCTTGAATCCATCTACAGTGGAGTTGCTGCATCTGGTTCCTCTACCAACCTATCTTGTCAAATCTCCCATTATCGACAGTCAAGATTTACCTTCTACTTCTCTTTGTGACCTTTCCGCAGAGTCTACTAAAAAGGATTTCTCTTGGTCTCGAGGTTTAGGACTTGAAACCTCGCCTATAAAAACTCGCAGTGCTTGGAGGAAATCATGTTCTTCTGTTACTCTTACTACTTATTCTCTTGCTGATTTGACTAACCTTGGGACGCTTGGAGGCATCAAAGCCCTAGCCAGGTCCCGTCCATGATACTCTTATCCCTAAATATTCGTGGGGTTGGATGCGCCCTCAAAAAGGCCTCTCTCCGACGTTTGATTGATAAAATTCATCCAAGTATCATTTTTCTACAAGAAACCTTAGTGGACAATCATCTTTCCTGTGCATTCATCGACGGACTGAAGCCACATTAGTTTGTTAGTGCAGTAAATTCTGTGGGAAAATCGGGTGGGTTGCTTGTGGCTTGGGACCCTATATTTTTTTATCTAAATCCTTTCTTATGCTGTGGTGGAATTTTTTTGATAGGCACCTGTTGTGCCAACAAGAGACAGGTCAACCTCCTCAATGTATATGGGCCATGCAATGATAAGCTTGCTTTCTGGTCAAATGTATCGGCTACAGTTCTTTTGGTGAAACTTAATCTCATTCTTGCGAGGGACTTCAATTTCACCTTATCACCTTCTGAGATTTGGGGAACCACAACCTCTATAGATGTAGTGGCTCCACAGTTCATTGATATTTTCCACCAAAATAATTTGGTTGATTTATTATCGGCCGAGGCGGTTCCCACTTGGAGAAACAACAAGTTTGGTACAATGAGCATTTCAAAGCGTCTAGACAACTTCTTTTTATCATATTCCCTCCTACAACAATCTGACAGATATAGAACTTGGGTGGCATATCCTTACATCTCGGATCATGCTCCCATTATTATATAGATGGACTCTTACTCACATCGCTCATCTTATCCTTTTAAGTTTAATCCTATATGGTTGGGGAACCTTGATTTTGAGAGTCTGGTTTCAGAGGTTTGGTCAGATCAATCCTATAAAAATGAGCTGGACGTACAAAGACGTCTTGCATGTAAATTAAAAGATTTAAAATCTAAAGTTAAAAGTTGGGTTCGTCTACAACTATCAAAGACATTGGAGCAACTATCGCAGCTTGAACACAACATTCAAGTTTTGATCCCGGAAAAATTTGAGGGCAAGGGACATGATCCTACAGTTCTGGAACAACATATCAAACACCTTGAGACAAAATGGAACAATATTCTACTAATCAAGGAAGCACACTGGCGTAAAAAAAGCAGAGCCATTTGGATCAACTGTGGAGATAGAAATACAAAATATTTTCACAAATTTGCTAGTCACAGGAGGAATCATAAGCATATTTAGGAATTAAAATCAGATGGAGCTAGTCCTATCACTGGATAGAACAAAATTCTATATGCGACCTTCAATTATTACAAAAGTTCCTACCGAGAACAGGGTCTTACAAACATTTATAATCAAGCATCTATCACCGGACTCATTCCTAAGATCATCTGTGAACGTGAGGCAAAACTTCTTTTCACGGCTTGTACAAAAGAAGAGATTTGGAAGCCGCTTAACACTTTTTAAAAGGATAAAAGTCCCGGCCCGAATGGATGGACAGTCAAATTCTTTCTACATTTTTTCAATCTGATCAGTGACGACCTTTGGGAACTGGTTGAAAATACTAGACTTAAAGGATCAGTTTATCGAGCCTTAAACTCCAATTTTCTAACTTTGATTCCTAAATCAAATAATCCCACCTCTTTTAGCCACTTTAGGCCTATTGCACTATGTAACCTATGCTACAATCTTATTACAAAAATTCTGGCTGATAGGATCAAATCGTTCATGTCTCACCTTATCTTGGGGGAATAGTTGGGCTTCATCAAAGGACGTCAGATACTAGATGCTATTGGATCGGCACAGGAGGTGTTGCATAGCATAAAACAAAAAAAACTACAAGTTTTGATCTTAAAACTAGACCTTAAAAAAGCCTTTGATTGTATCAACTGGGACTATCTTAGGTTGATATTGTTACAATCTGGTTTTGCGCTTCCTTTCACAAATTGGATCATGGGGTGCATGTCTAGTGCGAATTTTTTCGTCTTGGTTAATGGAGAAGCCACACCTTTCTTTCCAAATAAAAGAGGTCTGCGATAGGGATGTCCACTTTCCCCTCTCCTATTTATATTGGAAATGGAAGGATTAAGAATTCTTCTCAGTTGAGTCAGTGTGAGGGGAATATTTCTGGTATAAAAGTATCAAGACTGGTTAAGGTTCTGCACTTATTCTTTGTGAATGATATTATCATAGTGACTAGAGCGGATCCTAGAGAATGGAGAGAAATCAAATCGATTTTAAACTTCTTCTGTCGAGCTTTAGGACTACAGATAAATGAGTCAAAATCCACTTTTCACTACTCTGGACTACAGGCGGCAGACATTGAAAATTTTAAGTTCATCTTTTTCTTTCTACTTCCATGAGATCTCGCTTGGACTAAGATATCTGGTCTACTTCCTTAAGTTGGATTGTTATAAAGTGAATGATTGGCACTGGTTTCTTATAAAATTTGAAAAAAGAATAGTACATTGGTGCAATCGATGGCTCACTCTGGGCGGAAGATTCATACTTATCAACTCTGTACTCGAAGGTCAGGGAGTCTATTGGATGGCTCTTGATAGCATTCCTCGATCTATTTTGAATAAGATCATACATTTGATGTAATATTTTCTTTTGACAGGAGGTAACACTAAACAAACTCTTCATCTTTGTCGATGGGATATTATTGCAAAGCCAAAATAAGTTGGTGGTTGGGGACTCCGCAATCTTTTTCACTTCAAACAAGCATTGGCGAAAAAAACACTTTGGTGAGTGTTGAATCAGGATGGTATTTTGCATTGTGTTATATATGGGAAATATATCACTCCTCTTTCTCTCGCGAGTTGGCTCAGACTTTCTGACACTTGTCCCACTAGCGTCTCTCTGATCTAGAGATCTCTCCTAAAGAATCTTCTTTTTATTCACCACTGGCTCTGCTGGAAACCAGGAACGAGACATTCTATGCATATTGGTAGGGATGCTATACCGGGCCTTGGGTCCACAACTTTTCTTTCTCTTGGACTGCTGAATTATTTATGATATAAACAAGTATTCTACCTTTTCCAAGCCCGAAACACCTCTGATCGTGGGGTTTTTTGCACAAACTGGAAATCTAATTTTGATTTGGGTCTCACGGGTGAAATGGCACTAGAATGGCAGTCCTACTGCTCAACACTACTTGGAGTGGGGATTCATCTCAACTTAGTGGAAGATACACTACACTAGATTGGAGGTGACCGATCTGGAAATTTGACAGTAAATAATGTTTACAATGCCATTTCCTCCACATTCTAGACCCAAAGATATACGGGATGGAGGCGAAACTTATGGCACTGGTCTCTTCCCTTAAAAATAAAATTTTTCATATGGTTAGCTACAAATGATAAGATCCTGACCTAGGACATTCCACTTCGTCGAGGCTGCGAGGGACTCAATATGTGCACACTTCGTCGCAACAGTTCTGAATCTATCTCCCACATCTTTTTGGATTGCTCTTTTACCAAAATGGTTTGGCTCAAGCTTTCTCAAGTTCTAAATATTCAAACGATGTGGATGGGCACAACCCTACATGATTTATTGGAGAATTGGGCATTGACGGAATTCACTCTTCCTCATCTCCCAACATTAGTCTGCTAGTTTATTTGGCTAACTCGCAACAGGGCGATTTTTGAAACTTCACCCGTCTCCTTAAATAATGTTTTCTTCAGAATAATGGGCGATCTAAATACTGCAAAGATAAAGAGGACCCCCACTCCTCGGTTTATACAACCTTATTTACAGATGGAAGCAAATAATGCATGGTTTGATGGAGCATCTCAAAATGCAGGTCTACACTGTGGGGCTGGCAGATTGATTATTCATACCGATACCTCCAAGGTTACTTGGACTTTCAATTGTGGAGTTGGATCAAATACCAAAGAAGAACTTCTCGGTGTCTGTGCCACCCTTCTGCTGGCTACCCGTCATAATATACTGGATCTTCATGTGAGGGGGGACTCAAAGATCATCATCGGTTGGTTAAACAAAAAGGGCCACCTTCAAGTTATTGCACTAGAATGATGGAAAGATAGGATCACTGATCTCACTTAGGCATTCACTTGGATCAATTTTTCTCATATATACAGAGAATCAAATGTTGAGGTAGAGTCTCTGTCAAAAAATGCACTATCAAATTTAATTGGTACTCTGACGTATCAACATTGGACATACGGACTTGGGAGTCCTCCTCAATGTATCACTCTCTTTTAGTTTTGATATTTTAGCATGTCCTCGATACTATTTTGTTTCTTCCTTTGTATGAAAGTTTCTGACCGTATGGCTACTAGCTAGATTGGATGTGATAGGAATAGATAGGCATTACTATTTCCTCGAAATATGGGTACCGTTACTTTTGTATGGAACTATTTATAGGACTAGTTTGATATGAAGGGAGCATCCTATATCTTCTTTGTAAGGGCTCGAACTGTATCTATTTGGTTTTAAAAACCATATATAATACAAGTAAAAAATTTCTTTGGAAAAAAAAAGAATTGCATGATGAGCTAAAGAATAGTTGCAAGACACAATAGCTTTGGGATTATCAAATGTTGCTCTCCTTTAAAGAACTCACTACATATCATGATCCTTAATGTTGTATTCAAGAATATGTGAGTAAAGCTCACATAACTCATTACATATTATACATATTATGATCCTTAAAATTAGATTAAAAAAATATTACAAAGAGATTATTAAATATAATTTAAACTATCAAAATATATTTTTATTGTAACTTAGAAAAAAAAGAAAATAGACATTACTAAAAAAAAGAATTAATTTTTACAAGTTCCATAATCAAATTTAACCTTGGACAATTCCTTAAAGTGGGATAAAATAATTTGTCATTTTTGAGCCACCTGGTATAGCACATTCGTTGATGGAGTGCACTAATAAGGCACTATGTTATGTGAGGTCAGTCCTCGGCTTACTTTGCATGGAGGTTATAGTGGTAGCAGTTGGAATCGATCATGTGTCACTAGTACTAGCCTAGAGGTTACATGATAGCAGTTGGCCCCGTCCCTACCTAGACAATTATTATCGATTCCACCAGATATTAAAAAAATAAAAAATAAAAGAAGAATTTGTTTTCTTTGCAATATTAAAATGGTGAAGGTGAAAAACACTTTTTCTTATAATATTATATTAAATCTAAATTTCAAAATATGTATTACAATACCAACCTCCCTAATCTTTTAAATGATCAAAATTATGAAAAAAAAAAAAAAAAAAACTTTTCATTAAACTTTAAAATATAAAAACAAAAATAAATCTTTACAATTTTTAAATTTTATTATTTTCTTCTTAAAAATCAATCATTATCTATTCTCTTTAGAAACTTTAACAACAATAATCTATCATTTTCGTCATCAATAATGTATCATCTTCGTCATTCTTTTATGATCCTTAATGTTGTATTCAAGAATATGCCAGTAAAGCTCCAATACTTTATTAAATCCAAAACCCTTAAGATAGGGTAACAGGTCATACAATAATGATTTTATGGAAGGAGAAACATCTATTCATGTGCCCTTGAGGGGGCAACCTCCAAATGAGAAAAGATTCAATATAATGATAATCCTTGACCCCATAAGAAGGACTAAGTTCTTATTTATAGTTACCTTGATAATCCAAGAAAACTCCGACATCTTATTAAATCCAAAACCTTAGGGTAACACCATACAATAATTTCTTTATGGAAGACGAGTAAACTCATATCCACATGATTGTTCTAGTGGGTAACCTCCAAATGAGCAAATATCGAATACAATGATATTCCTTGATATCAAATATGGAATAATTTGTTTAATAAAATATATCTATCATGTATTTTTAACAAAGTAAGTTAATCTTGTAGTAAAATGATTCTCTTTCTTTTTCCAGCAGAAAATTTCTCAATATATTAGAATATATAGTGTTTTCAAGTACATGTACATAGACAAAGTAACCAACCAGAAACTCCAAACCACACTGAAATGTGTTCCTACAAAAAACAAGGATACATTCATCTCTACAAGAGCAAATGACCAAGTCCAAACTAATGAGCTTCCACATCATACAGGGTAGCATCCCATGAGTACTACACAGAGATTTACCACAATAATTTACTAAGGTAATAACAATCTTCAAAAAGAAAAAACTGTCTCCAAAAAAAGAAGAGTGGGGCATTAATAGAGATGTAAATAGTATGAAGGGCCCTCGTGTCCTTCAATCCATTTGTTGTATTTGACCTTCCCTTCAAGATCCTGGAGTGCTTTTTTGGAGAGAGAATCTACCTCCACATTCTGTTCTCTGAATAAATGTTCAAACCTGATGGTACTGAAAGATTTGATTAAATCCCTGATCTTGTCCTTCCAGCCCATTAGAGAGGTAACATTTAAATTTCCCCTCCAATTCAGCCACTCAATTACAATTTTTCAATATCCAATGACTTGTAGCTAATCTAGACCCAGAGGGATTGCCAAAGTTAAGGTCACCCAAACATCTAAAAGTTCATCCCTTGAATTTGTACCAGTGCCGCAATTAAAAATCCACTTGTAGTTAGTGTCCTCAGAGATTTTTATAACACCTCCTGCACCACTCAGATTCTCGTTTTCTTGGGTTGCACCATCAAACCACCCCACATTAGGCAGAGTAAAGACACGAGTCTTTAAGATCCTAAGACCCTTTTCTTTCCGAGACCCCACACCATCAGAGGTTTTTAGCATTCCCAAAGTTTTAAGAACCACCATCTGAATGGAAGGATTACAATTTTCAAAGATTTGTTTGTTTCTTTCCAGTCAAATGCACCAACAGACCAAGGAGGGAAAGGTACTGTAAGTCCACTCTTATTTTTTTTTCAGCTAGCATAACAATCTGATAGTGTGTCACCTTCCCAATATGTGCTTATATGAAGAGAAAAGCATAAATTCTACCACACCTGTAGAGTAAAAGTGCACTTGAAAAAAAGGTGCAAGACAGACTCATAATCCCCGGAACACAATGGATAGAGGCTTGGTCCTTCCCATCATTTTTTGATAAGGTTATCCCAAGTGAGGATTTTGTCCTCCACTGCAATCCATGTGAAAAGTCTAATCTTTAAATCAATATCCCAAGACCATAACTGCCTCCTCCAACCAACATACTGTTGCTGCCAATTTTTTTTTTGTAAAGCATTATAAACATTTTTAACAAATAGTAGTCTCGAGTTGTCTCCACCAGTCCAGATTAGATTGTCTTCTCTTTGTTGGCATTGAACCCTCGATCCATTTAAAACCTTACAGAAGGAGCTCCATTCAATAGCTAGAACACCCGAAAGGCCCAAATCTGAACTACTTTTCTAGTGAGCAGTTAAGCACCCCTTTGAATTCTGAGCCCTGGCTTGATATAGATATCTGATATTATTAATTTTTAAAGCCAATAAGAGATCATGTGAGAGCAATGAAGAGTTTCTGATACCCAAAATATTGTCTTGGCCAATTAAACCTGAGTGCCCATTTCTAGGATTCCAACTTAACCAATGTGTGATAAGAGGAAGAGACTTTAGAAGGTTTTTCGAGGTCTGTGAGGCCAAAGACTGGACTGTTGAGGCTGATCTAAGACAGGTTGAGACAGAAATATAGGGTAGGTATTTATCCTTTATCACCCTGTGCCAAATCCCTTACTTTGTCAAAACACGCCACAAATATTTTGCAACCAACACTCGATTAAAATGGAAAATATTTCTAAGCCCCCAACCATTGAAAGATTTCGGTTTTGCAATCACCTCCCAACTACATAGATGGAAGTGGTGAGTCGAGCTACCGCCTGATCATATGAAATCATATATCAATTGACAAATTTTATTTAGCACATAATTAGGGACCTCTGCAAGAGCCATCCAGTATATCGATTGTGATTCCAACACCGTTTTTACAAGAATGCAACGACCCCCAACGGATAACCACCTATTGCACCAATGTCCGGTCCTGTATTCGAGTTTTGAAAGGAGCCATCTCCAGTCATCAAACTTTAGTTTTTTTGCTTTTAAAAAGTATCCGAAATATGTAAATCCCCCAGCCAGATCGACAAATTGAAAGGTAAAGTCATCTTTAAACTTTTCTAGTAACTCCCCTTGAATACCCGAACGATGAAAAGTAGATTTGCAAAAATTTACTTTCAATCCCGAAGCACCATAGAAAAACTTCAAACGAGTATTTATCTCCAACCACTCCTATAGAGAGGCCTTTGTCACGATGAGAATGTTTTCCACAAAAAAAAGATGGAGAACTTTAACAATCCTGGAAACCTTCACCCCCGACAAACTCCCTCATTCTCGCCTTTTTTTAGCAACAGGCTAAAACTTTCCATAACAAAAATGAATAATAAAGGCTACAATGGGCAGCCTTGCCTTAGACCACGATCACTCCGAAAGAAAGAAGAGGCCTCTCCATTTATAAGAACAGCAAAAGAAGAACTGACAACACAACTCATGATCCATTTTATAATGGACAAACTAAACCCCATTTGTATCAGAATCAATCTTAGGAAATCCCAGTTTACACAGTCATAAGATTTCTTTAAGTCCCACTTTAATATTAGTGCCTTTAGCTTTTTCATTTTTATATTGTGTAGACATTCTTGTGTCATCCCTATAGCGTCCAAAATCTGCTTGCCTTTTAAGAAACCAAGTTGTTCACTTGACAGTGACCTTGAGAGAATAGGCTTTAATTTGTTTTCTATCACCTTCGTGATCAATTTGTAACATAAATTGCATAGCGCGATGGGTCTGTAGTCACCAAAGGTTGAAGGCTTATTTTCCTTTGGAATCAGCGCCAAAAAAGTAGAGTTTAAGGAGCTTTGGACCTTTCCTCTGATCCTAGAATCCTCCACAAGCTCCAACAGATCATCACCAGGCAAATCAAAGAACTGAGTAAAAAATTCCACCGTCCAGCCATTAGGGCCCGAACTCTTATCTTTGGCAAAGTGTTTTAGGACCTCCCAAGTCTTGGACTTGGTGCATGGCCGATCAAAGAGAGAATTTTCCTCCTCATTTAAAAAGTGAGGAAAGAGGTTGGATGTATAAGCTTGATCCGTAGGGGAGGGGGGATTGCCCAGTTCAAACAAGCCTTTGAAATGTATAATAGCTTCTCTTTTTAGAGCCTCTTTCCCCTTGTGAGATTAACCATCCTAATCCAGATTCTCCCAAATATGTCTTTTATTTCTTCTAGCACTAGCAAAATTATGAAAGTACCTTGTATTATGATCACCGCTTTTCAGTCAGGTTACTCTTCTCCTCTATCTCCAGAGTTCTTCATCAAGGAGAAGTAAAGAATTACGTTCTGCGTCCAAATTTTTAATGTGACAATCGGGTGTTGAGTCCCTTCGAACCCTCATGATTGATAGGAGTGTTGCATGCAACTCCTCCTCCAACATTTCTAATCTGAAGAGTTTTTCACTTCTTTGGAGTCCAGCCCAAGATTAAGTCCCGTTTTTTAGCACTTTCAGCTTCTACACAAATCTAAGTTGAATATCAGATTCCACCATAAATCCTTGATCCATGCAAACCTCTTTAACCATATCAATAAACTCTGCCTCCATCAACCAGGATGAATTTAGTTTAAAAGGGTAGGCCGAGGGAAACTGCTAAAATTCAAATTGAGCAACCACCGGAGCACGATCCGAGATATATGGATGCTCCACCCAACATCTGAATTGAACCACTTGACATAAAATATTCTATGCAACCAAAATACGATCCAACCTTTTTGCAATACAGTCAACCCCTGCTCTGCCATTTGTCCAAGTCGGGACCAAGACATCCAGAAGCAAATCCACTAAGTGATTTTCCTGGAACAAGTCGTCAAAGAAGCCTGCCAATTTGTCCAAATGTGTCGAAGCTCCCCAGACCTCATCCATTCTAGTGGTGAGATTAAAATCGCCTGCAACAATCAAATTATTAGAAGCCAACAAACTTTGAGAGGCCACTTGCTCCCAAAATTCTTTCCTCTCGCTACAAGGCCCATAAACATTGAGAAATTTAATCATGTTGTTATTTTCCAAAGAAGTACCTATTAGCAGAATACCTCCACAACAAAGAAAAGGATCCAAACCAAATTTATTTGGATCCCACATTACCAATAACCCACCAGAGTTTGCAACAGAACTAACTGCACACGATAACCAACCAGGGAAAAAAGATAACATAAACAACCTTTCTTTATGTTCATGTCAGGATGTGTCTTACACAACAATCCATGCATTGAGGCCACTTTTAGGGTACCCCCCACCCCTATGAGATTTAGGGAAAGTAAAATAAAGGTTTAGCCCTAGCAAGGGCTTTCATGCCTCTAAGCGCCCTGTTGTCAGTAACAAAAGTAGGATGGGAAGCTGAAATTGGATGTGAACCAAAAGCTTTCTTACGAGCACTTTGCGTTTTGATGGGGGAGGTATCAAAACCCAAGCCCTTTGACCAGGATAAATCGGATCCCAGATCCCCCCCAAACTTGTTTAACTTCCCTGTGTGTCCAGGAACACTAGTCTTATAAACATTTCTCCCTTGAAAGGTGGGAATCGAGAGCGCGGTGTCAACCTCTCTGTGTTGCAGAAAAAGGGACTCCAGAGTCTCCCCCAAGGAGCACTCACCAGGATCTGACTCTCTATAACCCGACAGTAGGAAGCAATCCCTCTCCTCCTCACTTGTCCCATCCCTGGTCCCCTAAAGATTTACCGCAACCATAGTCCGTAAGCACCTAGAAGGAGACAAGATGCCAAAAGGAGAGGGAACAATAATTCTTTCCTCTAATGGGGAAGAATTGACCAACTCCAAACTAGAGTTTGGCTTGTCCCTCACAGAAAGCTGGGGGATAGTCTCACATGAGGAGGAACTTTTTCTAAACTTCAGCGTGGGAGGAGGCCGTGGAGGTGGTAAACCAGCCACCAAGGGAGAATTGGTGTCCACATAATCCCTTTCCCATGTCGTAAGAGTAAATTAAAAAGAATGACAAAGTGATTTTAACTTACTTGTGACCGTATCGGTAGCTTCAAGACTTGGAGGATCCAAAAAACTAGTACTGTCTACGGCTCGGGGAAAAGAGTCAACACCCGACGAATCACAACAATACTCCTTCCTGAGTTGGGAGTTTTCCGATTCCTCTTCCTTCGAAAAACCCTAACAGTCGCTTCTCAGGTGGCCAGTTTTACGACAAAAAGTACACCGAAATGGTAAACCCATGTAATCCAACTTTTGACAGTTAGTATAACCACACCATTGAATGTCAATAGTCTCCAAAAGACCCAAATGACTATCCACTGCAATAAGGATCTTCACTAACCTTCTTTCGGGAGCACTTAGCGCCTGTTCATCAACTTTAATGAACAAACCTAGTGCATTACCAATTGTAGTCAAGGCCTTCTCATTCCAAAGATTTAAAGGTAAGCCAGGGAGTAGGGCCCATAGGTGCCTGTATTGAAAATAGTCATTTACAGGTTCAAAACTAAACCTCCAGTGCTTGAGCATCAAGCTCCCCTCATAAAAAATGCATAGATTTTCTAGAATTTTTGAAGAATCCTTCGGTGAAGTAAACTTAAAGCCAAACCAACCTCTTGGGAGATAAAATACCTCCAACTCATATCCCATCATCGGGACCGAGAACCGTCGAACCCACTCTATAATAGGTGTAGAACACCGGGAATGGTAAGACAAGCGACCCACTAAAGTGCTTAGTGCCAGACTAACTGCCTCCTCTAAACCTAAGTCATCCCCCAAAACCATCTTATGTCGAGAGCGGTTGGGGATCCATGTTTTCGCACCAGTCTTCCTCCGAGGTGCAAACCGCGCTACATAGGAAGGTTTATCACACCGAGACTAGTAACATCCATTAACGACCTTCCTCCTACCCTGGTAATATTCCACTCTCGGCCTAGTAAACCCAACAATAGTGTTAGCAACAATAGTTGATGGAGGGATAGCCAAGTTCACCCCCAACCTAGTCAAATCAAAGTGTGGCGCTTACGTCGATGCAATAAGTTTCGAGGTGGGTAGAAGTGAGGTGGATGGAATCTCTGCAGGCAGATTAAATAAGCCTTCCTCCCTCCAGGCCTCCTCGTCAGTCGCACTCATAAGTGCGCTGACAATGACTTATGTCATGGAAGCTCCCAACAACAACAGGTAAAAGACACCTAAACTCCACTAAGGGCTCCACAATCCGAGGGACAACTTAATCTCCGTCGTCAGGTAGAGGCGCAACTCCCAAGATCACTAAGAGCACCTGACCAATAAGACATGCTTGTAAAAGCACTGCCCTCCCATAAGAGCTCGATTGTGGCACAATTAAGACGCTTAATGGCAGTTATGTCCCTTCCAATTAGCTCCCACACCAAAAACTAAAAATCCCGCCATCTCCACATGACCTCCGCCAAGAGCTAGACCAATATGGAGAGAGAGGTATCCACCATTTTCACTAAAACCTGTTGCAGGTTTTTCAAAAAACTGGTTCCCACCCCTCCCGTGGCTCTCTACACTTGAGGTTGAACTAATTTGTAAGAAATTATAAACCCTCTCTTTTTTATCACAAATATGATAAGAATTAGACATAAATTTTAAACATAACCAAAATTTTAGTATGAGGTTTAGCTAATTTGTGAAAAGTTATAAACCCTCTCTTTCTTATCACAAATATGATAAAAATTAGACATAGATTTTTAACATAACCAATATTTTAGTATGATCCAAGTTCTAAGCCATTAAAGATTTTCTCTCATTGTAAATAACTCTAAATACTTAAAAATTATCAGAATTTCCAAGTCAATCAAGATTCAGAACCCTTTCTATATTCTTTTAATATCCATTATAACTACTTCAAGATAAAATAAATGAGCATTTAAAAGGATACGATACTTTCATACTTTAGTTGTGTTGGGATGATAATACTACTTTTGCTCGCCAACTCTATGAAATCAGTTAATTTAGGATCGTGCGACCAACTACAGTGTTCGAATATTATAATCATTTTTAAATTTTGAATCATATCCACCCCTCAAAATGATATCTTAATGGTGAGAGATATCTCTTTATATTTCTAAAGAGAGTCTACGTGAGGAAGTCCTCTCGAATATAAGTTTTCTAATTAAATTGTAGCAACTACTTAAATTGTAACATATTAATATATGAATACGTTACGAGTTGTTTCCCTCATTATTTTTCTTTCTTAACTTCAAGTCAACGTAGCATGACCAATGAGCATGTGAATAATAATTTTTATTTTATTTTTATTTATTTAATAAATTTATTGTTAAAAAAAACATTATTAACGTGATATAATATATAGGTGAATTTAATATTAACTAGTTTAGATCCATCTTAACTCCAACCAAGAAGTATTAAATTTTTTGAGATTCAAATTCTTTAATAGTACAAAATTTGAATAAATGTTTGCATTTAAAAGGATTTGATGCTTTTCCGGATTTAATAGTACAAAAATGTTTAATAATACAATCTTAACTCCGAATATAAATGATAAAAAGAGAGTTAAGATGAATCTACAATGGTTCTATATATATATATATA
>ML831545.1:16610-37855 GCA_009831015.1 Picea engelmannii | reverse complement strand
ATGACCATTTTTTTTTTTTGGTAAATTAATAGATCTATATTAATATAAGGAGGCAAAAATATAATTACATGTGTTCTACTACTGAGCTTCCATTTGGGAAACCAACCCAACAGTAGAAGAGTTGCTTCATCGATCTTGTTGCCTGAAATATACCAAAAAATAAATTGTGGATCTTTTTACAAAAACTATCCAAAAATGGCTAGATGTCTCAGGATTGATATCCTTCTTACTATAGCTATACATACTGAAAAAATGAGATAACATAAAACATTTAACAAAAGAGGAAGGAACATCTCGAGGAACTTGGAGGGTTTCCTCTCCATTGACGCTGAAGATGATGCCATTTTTGGCAGCTATAATGTTATGTTTCTTGTCCATCATCTGGTTCAATGAATTCTATCTGCATGGCCAACTCATTTTGTGCAACGTCCTTTACAATAATGGCTTTGCTTAGGAGAGTTTTGATGTGCCAATAGAGATCGACAATGCAGAGATATTTAGTGTCTCTGGCACATGTTGATCCTATTTCAGGAATCAAAGACATGAATTATGCGTCGGTTGTAGCATTCAAGGTGTTCATCATCTCTTGACGAACCTCAATTTCCAAACTCTCCATATCTTCTTGAGCTTTAGGTGCAGTGGTGCTAAAGAAATTCTCCATTGCAACAACAACGTCTTGGTGCGTGCATGAACAAGGATGATTACGAGGAGTTCTGCCATGTCCCCTGGATCCTGACGTGTCCATTGTGGTCCTCTTGAGCCGAGCAGTTGGCAACCGAATGAAACAAAGGGGGTTGTTTAGGATGTGAAAGTTCCAGACCTAGCGAGGATTCCATACCTGCAATGAAATTTATGATTGTCTTGATTCACAGAGCCCTATTAATATATAAATTTACACGAAATCACTATTTTTTGTTGTTTAAAATCCATTTCTGAATGCATAAATCTATTCAACATGTTGAAAAACCCCTCGGGCACTCAGATTATATAGAAATAATTACTCAAATCTACAGATCTAACAATTTCTTGTCGGATTTCCGATAAATGTCCCCGATAAATATCGCTGAAAAAGTTTCATTTCATAGAACTTTTAGACTAAGACTTAAAGAAATCATTTCTTTTTACTTTTGATTACTCTAGCTCTTTTTCTCTAAATAGTGGATATAAAGTTATTTTATTTAAGATGGATATTGAAATATTTTATTTATATCTTGACATTGAAAATTATTTGTTATTAATATGCTTTTTAAAAATTTTATTGTTATTATTTTTTTTAAATGTCATGTGTCAACTTCATGTTTAGTATGAAAGAAATTTCACATCTCCCTTACACTAAACTATAAAAAACACCTTTCAACACAAACAAAATATCAAAAATATAAATATAAAATTTAATATTAATTTAATAAAAAACTAAACTAACTACAACAATAAAATTAAGATGCTAGCTACAACTATACCTTGACCAAATTAAATTGACTTTCAATGGGCAAAACGTAATGTTAGGATTTAGTTTAAGAGGAGTCATGGGATTGGGATACAACAATGTAAAGGAAAACTTACAATTATTATCATTACCTAACCAAAGTGTTTAAGTTGTGAGAAAGATGGGAGACATATGTTTCTTCATGTTTGATATTGTCAAAACGATGTAGTGCTCATCTACCTATCTATTAGAAGATCCTTGAAATTAAGGGAGCATTGAAGTCATTTGCACGTTACTATGAGTATCAATGCACGTTACTTATCGTGAGTAATTCAATTAGTTGTTATTTACACACAATCTTAAAAATATTGTTATATATATATATCATAAGAAAATTATTAAATTATAATAAAATTCTGATGATACTTAAATTTAAAAAGGGAAAATTATAAAATTAATTTACTTCATTTCAATTTTGTTTAAAAAAAAAATTATTATAAGATTTTATTAAAAAGTATATGATTTAATTAAATATAACTTTGGTGATAATTAGAAGGGATACTTGCTTTCATGAATACTATCTAAGATGAAAATGTTTTTCGATACTTTGCGAATAAAAAAATGTGAATGTTTGAAGTGGGCATACAAATTTAAGAGAGTTTATACAACGGTCTGTCCTAGTTTGTGTAGTCTGAAAAGGAGATTTGATTTACTACTATTAGGTGCTACAAAGTGTTGATGATAGGCTCTAAATATGGATCTATAACATATTGTTGCTTCCACTCATCATAATTTGTCATGGAGATGTCAACCATAGGGAAGGCATGCGTGGGAGGGCAATTGAGGAGATCTACCAGTTTATTCACACAATGCATGTTGTATTTAATGACTAACTAGAATTATTAGATGTAGGAATACCAATGGAGGTGTCATTGTTCCTAGATTTGGACGTGAATTAAGGAAGATTAGAAAACGATGATCCATGTGTAGAATTGTTTCTTTGCCTAGCAAATAATGTTGCCAATGTTTCAAGCTCTATACCAAAGTAGAAAAGTATTTATCATATGTATTGAATTTTAATTTGGTAGGTGAAACACTTTCTAAATGATAAGCCATTNGATGATCCATGTGTAGAATTGTTTCTTTGCCTAGCAAATAATGTTGCCAATGTTTCAAGCTCTATACCAAAGTAGAAAAGTATTTATCATATGTATTGAATTTTAATTTGGTAGGTGAAACACTTTCTAAATGATAAGCCATTGGATGTCCTCCCTATTCAATTACAACTATAATGGCATGTTGCAAGGCATCTAATTCAATCTCAAAAGGTTGCTTAAGATCATGAAGGTGCAATACTTGATACGAACATAAAATGTTCTTTATTTTGGTGCACACCCATTTTGTCTCTAGAATTTAGACAAAATCACATTAATTGGATACATGGTGCAATGGGTTAGAAATTTTAAGAAACCGAGAAATAACATTTCTATAGAAATTAATGACATCAAGAAAGCTCTTATTATCAATTGTTCCAAGAAGTAACAACCAATCTAGAAAGTGCCTCAACATTGGAAGAATCGGGCTTGATGCCATCATTTGAAACCACAAAACCTAATTAAGCAACAAAGCATTATTTGAAAACATTTTGTTTTGTTTTACTTGGAGCTAATGTGCATGTAGGATATCGAGAGTTTGGAAAAGATGTTGTATGTGATCATCCCAAGAATTACTAAAAATCATAATTCCATGCAAGTATATGATGAAAAAATGCCCTAGATGTGGCTGAAAAATGTCATTGGCGAGCCACATTAAATTTGTAGGAGCATTGGTGAGGTCAATGTGCATGACCAATCATTCAAAAAGGCCCAATTTGGTTTTGAAGATTGTTTTCCATGTATCAATAACATTCATTTGTACATTATGGTAGTCAAACATGAGATCCATCTTGGTGAAGTAACACGTGCATGTTCGATGGTTGAGAAAATATTCAATGCGACAGAAACAAATATATGTTTTTAACAATAATCTTATTCAATTCTCTATAATTTGCCATCAACTGTCATTCCTAGAATTCTTCCTTATGTCAAAGAATGCTAGCAAACCATATGGGGAAGTGTTGGGTTTAATTCATCATGTAGTCAACAACGATTGGATCTACTTATCTATTTATACACTTTCAATAGGGGACAACCATTAAGAAAGGGCATTGGGTAATAAGGAATCATGCAAGAGTTTGATTTCATGTTGAATGCCATGGTAAGGAGGTAGCCCTTAGGGTTCCAAAAAGATGTGATCCCATTACGATTTGAGGAGAGGCCAAAGTGAAGTTCATGTAGGATGAGTAGTATTTACAAGATTCTCTTGGTGTATGATGCAAAGGTGAAACTTCTGGGGGCCTACTTTGTGGATTGCTACATTGCCAAAGAGGGTTGGGGATCTGGTTCGGTGGTTTTTTTTAATTTTTAGAACAAAATCAAATTCGAATGGGGGACGAAGGAATAGGGTGTGGTCTAGAAAACAAAGTCTTCATGGATCGTTGGCATTGGAGAGTACACCATGCAAAGATATTACATGGAGCACTCTTATGAAATTTCAATAATGGCTAGAACCTTGAGGGGAAGAAGGATTGGCTAAAGGAGGTGTAGTCTGATTGGGGACCCCTAGTATAAGGAATTTCAGTATGGATGTAGGTCCAATGGTCTCTTTACTAGATTGTGATCCATTGTTATGTTACATTGAAATGTAAAAGATAAAGACAAGGTAGATACTATAGGTACTTCATGACACAATCATAGTGATAAACTAGAACTGAAATTAATAATGAGTACTTGTCCAGAATCTGAGATGGAGAGTTGGACTTGTAGTGTCTAATATGAAAATTGTTTTAATTATAGCCAATGTGCCCAAATTCCTTCACTATAGCCTGGTGGATAAAAAGGTTATCTGAATTATGTGCATAACCTATGATAGTTCGTGATTAGGTAGGAGTTGGTTGCCACATCATTGAGCTCTATTCATAAAGAGCCTCCCTCCACAAATTGTTGCACAAAAGGTATGATAGTCTATGATTGGGTAGGATCTTGTTGTTACATTGTTGAATTTTATTCATAGAGAGCCTCTCTTGGTAAATTTTTGTTGGTTTTGTTCCTACCTTTTTGAAACTATTCTATTGAGATGGAAGATGGCCATAGAGATTTTATCATGTTCTAGTAGATATGCTTTGTTCTTGAAATACACTGAGAAAGATCCGATCCATGCATCGACTCGATCTCCATCAAAGGATCTAACAAATCTAGGAAGGATTACCTTTGGCAAGCAATCAATTAGGTTGTCCATTGGGCAGGCAAGCAAGCAATTGGGTGTGTCTATTGGGTAAGCAATTAGGTTTTCCATTTTGAAGGGCCAAAACGATATTTAAGGATTTAATTTAATTTAATTTAATTAGCAAGATGTCAATCATCTCTTTCTTCCATATTTGACAGACTCAAAAACAAATTATTGCAAGCTTTGTACATCCATCCAGTGAGTGTTGAAGACGTCAATTGCACTGCACTTTACTATGAGTAGAATATCAATGTCATTGAATTTTGGATCACTAAGTGGATCATCATTGGTCTCTACTAAATTTTTGATTGAATTCATTTGTTAAGTATTTATATAATGATAAATTAGTGGTTTTTTAAAAAGATTTTATAAATTAAAATGAAAAATTAAAAAATATCAATATTTATTTTGATTTAAAAATATTTACATATTAAAGTTAAGCTAAATATATGCTCATATAATTATTTTTTTCTAATTTCATTTTTTTCTTTTTTCTATTATTTTTCTTTTTTTATAAATATTATGTTTTTTTATAATGGTAAATTTGATTAAAGATTTCTCTTATATATTTGAAATAGATTAAATATTTTAGGATTTTTAGAATTTCTATTATTGAAATTTGGCTAATTAATCTTTATCTAAAGTATAATTTTGAATGGTTGAAACTATTGTTGTTTTAAATGTAAAAATGGATTCAAAACCTTTGAAAAACCCTATTACCATTTGATTGTGCATATTAGTATCCGATAGCAAAATTCCAATGACAAAAAAGGAATTATGACTCTTCTCCTTCACCACTTTTGTGTATGGACACGATAAAGAATGTAGATTATATGTAAACATTAACATAACATTGTGTTACTCGGATGGGGCGGAAGAGACGCGAGAGGGGGAGGCTCTTACCATCCCCAACATTGTTGGCAATAGCCATGTGGCCGTTGACATACCCTCCCACTTGATGCACCCGTGCCGTCGCTGACATTGTCATGAAGAGTGGTTTGTGGGAAGGATGAGGATGGATTTGGGTTAATCCCTCCATCCCGTACAAACATTATTTCAAAATTATGATAGGTAGTACAAAAGCATGGAAACATTATGATGGGGTGTGGCGAATGCACCTCATCATTTTGCATCAAGGTGAGGTCTGGTACTTGAGAACAAGAGCCATCATGTTTTTAAATGGCAGAGCCCCTACACTAGTCTATTTCAATGGAAAAATTCATGAAGCGGGTCATTACAAAGAAGGGAATTGGGATACAAGAGGTAGAATCGCTCTATGTGGTGGTCTACCAATGCTCCTTATCAGTTCTAGGTGCGAGTCAGTTTACGAGGATTATTCATTTTCCATGCCTCCGTCTCGTGGCTATGCCAAGAGTTATAAACGAGGCAGTCGTATTCCACCTGACCAAAATCCTTGAGAACTAGAAGGTCCAAGTTTCCCAATCCTCGAGTCATGCTCTTTGTGCAGGACGTAGAGAGAATTTAGAAGACTCAACTCTCCATGGATTCAAGAACACCGAGAGTCAGTTGAAGTTGAGACCAGAGAAGAGAGAGCTTCCATCCACGACTGGGAGGTGGACGTCGACATTGGAGATTGGGTGCCAGATACCAGAGCTTCTCAAGCCCAATACACCAAGTATCATAAAACCATTGACTTGTACTGGCATGTAAAAACTTTCATGGGTCACATTCTTCTCGAAAATGATGATGAAAATGAGATACTACAGGAGAAAATCTAAGACATGCAAATCCAGATCCAGAGTCTCCAAGCCCGTATTGACGACCAAGACGCTCTAGAAAGTAGCCAACCAACAACAAGGTCTCACATGCAAGTGCGCCAAGGAAACATCCAACACAACGACGTGTCAACCTTTTAGGCTCTAGATAGCCCAGAAGGGGCATGTGGGTGCCCTCCCTCTCATTTGTCTTAAATGCCTCAGTCTTAATTTGTTTTGCTAGTTTTGTTTTCAGTCTAGGAAAGGACAATACTAGAATAAGCAATCATTGAATCTTAGTTCATCAGAATGCTAGTTTCTTTTTTATACACAACTTGAAGAAAACAATTTAGATTTATAATTGTCTTCATTGTTGCAGATCTAGTTTCCCTAATGGATGGCAAACCAACAACAATAAAGTTTTGTTGTAAATTCTCTTTTTCATTAATAATAAAATAATTAGTTGTTTACTTATTAAAAAAAACATAACATTGTGTTAGCTAATCTTTGTGTAAAGAGCCCCTCAATTTTATGTTTTAAAATATATCTTAAAATATATTAAATCCAACCTCCATTATAACAAATTCATAAGGAACAATCTGTTTGCTTCGTGTCGGCTCCTTCCTCGTCGTGTTGGGCTTGTGGGGTTCCCCATTTGATATTCATTCATTTGTTGGGCTTGTGGGGTTCTCCATTTGATATTCATTCATTTGCTGGGCTTGTGGGCTTGTGGGGTTCCTTCTTCCTCGCTCACTGGTAAGCTTAAACAAATGTGCCCTACTCTTTATTTTACACTTACTTCTTGGGAAAGACACCATTTAGATACTATTGTTATTGTGGGATTGGGACCCCAACAAAATGTTACATCCTCTTCGCGTTTCTCGCTCGGTACTTTACCCTCTGTGGTTGTTGAGCCTTATAAGACTTGTTCTTATACTCCCCTGCTGTTACCAATTATCGAAAACCCATCTCATCCCCCACCTCAAGACACTGGTGGGGACCTCACTTAATCTACTTCTAACCTGTCCTCTGACTTGGATAACCTTCCTATTGTCCCTCTTCATCTGAATAACACTAGTCCATTTGGGACTGCATCATTGTTTTCCTCCGCCCCAGCACAGGGTGTTGACAACATTGGGATAACACTCTTGAATCCATCTACAGTGGAGTCGTTGCATCCAGTTCCTCTACCAACCTATCTTGGAAAATCTCCCATTATCGACAGTCAATACTTCCCTTCTACTTCTCTTTGTGATCTTTCCGCAAACTCTACTAAAAAGGATTTCTCCTGGTCTCGAGGTTTAGGACTTGAAACCTCACCTATAAAAACTCACAGTACTCGAAGGAAAGATTGTTCTAAGATGTTGATTTGACTGACCTTGGGACGCTTAGAGGCATCAAAGCCCTAGCCAGGTCTCGTCCATGATACTCTTATCCCTAAATATTCGTAGGGTTGGAGGCGCCCTCAAAAAGGCCTCTCTCCGGCGTTTGATTGATAACATTCATCCAAGTATCATTTTTCTACAAGAAACCTTAGTGGACGAACATCGTTCCCGTGCCTTCATCAGCGGATTGAAGCCACACTAGTTTTTTAGTGCAATAAATTCTGTGGGCAAATCGGGTGGGTTGTTTGTGGCTTGGGACCCTGTCTTTTTTTATCTAAAGCCTTTCTTATGTTGTGGTGGCATTTTGTTGAAAGGCACCTTTTGTGCCAACAAGCGACAGGTCAACCTCCTCAATGTATATGGGCCATGCAATGATAAGCTTTCTTTTTGGACAAAGGTATCGACTACAGGTCTTCTGGCGAAATCTAATCTCATTCTTGCGGGGGACTTCAATTTCACCTTATCACCTTCTTCGATTTGGGGAACGACAACCTCTACAAATGCAGTGAATCCACAGTTCATTGATATTTTCCACCAAAACAATTTGGTTGATTTATTACCGGCCGAGGTGGTTCCCACTCGGAGAAATGACAGGTCTAGTACAACGAGCATTTCAAAGCGTCTAGAATGATTCTTTTTATCAGATTCCCTCCTACAACAATCTGACAGATATAGAACTTGGGTGGCATATCCTTACATCTCAGATCATGCTCCCATTATTCTACAGTTGGATTCTTACTCACATCGCTCATCTTATCCTTTTAAGTTTAATCCTATATGGTTGGAGAACCCTGATTTTGAGCGTCTGGTTTTAGAGGTTTGGTCAGATCAATCCTATAAAAATGAGTTGAACATACAGAGACGTCTTGCATGTAAATTAAAAGATTTAAAATCTAAAGTTAAAAGTTGGGCCCATCTACAACTATCAAATACATTGGAGCAACTATCGCAGCTTGAACACAACATTCAATTTTTGATCTCGAAAAACTCTAAGGGCAAGGAACATGATCCTACAATTATGGAACAACATATCAAACACCTTGAGACAGAACATAACAATATTCTACTGATCAAGGAAGCACACTAGCATAAAAAATGCAGATCCATTTGGATCAACTGTGGAGATAGAAATACAAAATATTTTCACAAATTTTCTAGTCACAGGAGGAATCATAAGCATATTTGGGAATTACAATCGGATGGAGCTGGTCCTATCACCAAACAATAAAAACTTCTATATGCGACCTTCAATTATTACAAAAGTGCCTACCGAGAACAAGGTCTTACAAACATTTCTGATCAAGCATCTATCACCAGACTCTTTCCTAAGATCATTTGTGAACGTGAGGTAGAAATTATTTTCACAGCTTTTACAAAAGAAGAGATTTGGAAGGTGCTCAACACTTTTAAAAAGGATAAAAATCCTGGCTCGGATGGCTAGACAGTCGAATTATTTCTACATTTTTTCAATCTAATTAGTGACGACCTTTGTGAACTGGTTGAAAATACTAGACTTAGAGGATTTGTTTATTGGGCCTTAAACTCCAATTTTCTGACTTTGATTCCTAAATCAAATAATCCCACCTCTTTCAACGACTTTAGGCCTATTGCACTATGTAACCTATGCTACAAGCTTATTACAAAACTTATGGCTGACAGGATCAAACCATTCATGTCTCGCCTTATCTCGAGGGAACAGTTGGGCTTCATCAAAGGACTTCAGATATTGGATGCTATTGGATCGACACAGGAGGTGTTACACAACATAAAACAAAAAAAAAACTACAAGCTCTAATCTTAAAACTAGACCTTAAAAAATCCTTCGACTGTATCAATTGGGACTATCTTAGGTTGATGTTGTTACAATCTGGTTTCGAGATTCTTTTCACAAATTGGATCATGGGGTGCGTGTCTAGTGTGAATTTTGTCGTCTTGGTTAATGGAGAAGCCACACCTTTCTTTCCAAATGAAAGAGGACTGCAACAGGGATGTCCACTTTCCCCTCTCCTATTTATATTGGCAATGGAATGATTAAGCATTCTTCTCAATTTGAGTTAGTGTGAGGGGAATATTATTGGTATAAAAGTATCAAGACTGGTTAAGGTTCTGCACTTATTATTTGTGGTTGATATTATAATAGTGACCATAGTGGATCCTAGAGAATGGAGAGAAATCAAATCGATTTTAAACTTCTTCTGTTGAGCCTCAGGACTACAGATAAATGAGTCAAAATCCACTTTTCGCTACTTTGGACTACAGGCGGCTGACATTGAGAATTTTAAGATCATATTTTTGTTCTGCTTCCATGATATTTCGCTTGGAATGAGATATCTAGGCTACTTCCTTAAGCCATATTGTTATAAAGTGACTGATTGGCATTGGTTTCTTATCAAATTTGAAAAAATGAATAACACACTGGTGCAATCGATGGCTCACTCTAGGCGGAAGATTCATACTTATCAAATCTGTACTGGAAGGTCATGCAGTCTATTGGATGGCTCTTGATACCATTCCTCGATCTATTTTGAATAAGATCAGACATTTGATGTAATCGTTTCTTTAGACAAGCAATAACACTAAACAAACTCTTCATCTTTGTCGATGGGATCTTATTGCAAAGCCAAAAGCGGTTGGTGGTTGGGGACTTCACAATCTTTTTCACTTCAAACAAGCATTGGCGACAAAAACACTTTGGCGAGTGTTGACTCAGGATGGTATTTGGCATCGTGTTATATATGGGAAATATATCACTCCTCTTTCTCTCACGAGTTGGCTTAGACTTTCTGACACTTGTCCCACTAGCACCTCTCCAATTTGGAGATCTCTCCTAAAGAATCTTCTTTTTATTCACCACTGGCTCTGCTGGAAACCAAGAACGAGAAATTATATACATATTGGTAGGGACACTATACTGGGCCTTGGGTCCACAACTTTTCTTTGTCCTGGACTTCTGAATTATTTACGAGATAAACAAGTATTCTACCTTTTCCAAGCTCGAAACACCTCTAATCGCGGGGTTTTTTGCACAAACTGGAAATCTACTTTTGATTTGGGTCTCACGGGTGAACTGGCACTAGAATGACAGTCGTACTTCTCGGCACTAACTGGAGCGGGGATTCATCTCAACTTAGTGGAAGATACACTACACTGGATTGGAGGTGACTGATCTGGAAATTTGACAGTAAAGAATGTTTACAATGCCATTTCCTCCACAATCTGGACCCAAAGATATACAGGATGGAGGCGAAACTTATGGTGCTGGTCTCTTCCCTTAAAAATAATTTTTTTCATATGGTTAGCTGCAAATGATAAGATCCTGACCTGGGACATTCTACTTTGTCGAGGCTGGGAGGGACCTAATATGTGCACACTTTGTCGCAATAGTTCTGAATCTATCTCCCACATCTTTTTGGATTGCTCTTTTACCAAATTGGTTTGGCTCAAGCTTTCTCAAGTTCTAAATCTTCAAATGATGTGGATGGACACAACCTTACATGATTGCTTGGAGAATTGGGCATTGAAGGAATTCACTCTTCCTCATCTCCCAGCATTAGTGTGCTGGTTTATTTGGCTAACTTACAACAGGGCGATTTTTGAAAATTCACCCGTCTCCTTAAATACTATTTGCTTCAGAATAATGGGCGATCTGAAGACTTCAAAGATAAAGAAGACCCCTGCTCCTTGGTTTATACAGACTTATTTACAGATGGAAGGAAATAATGCATGGTTTGATGTAGCATATCAAAATGCAGGTCTACACTACGGGGCTAGCGGATTGATTATTCATATTGATACCTCCAAGATTACTTGGACTTTCAATTGTGGAGCTGGATCAAATACCAAATCATAACTTCTCGGTGTCTGGGCCACCCTTCTGCTTGCTACCCGTCATAATATACTAGATCTTGATGTGAGCGGGGACTCAAAGATCATCATCGATTGGTTAAACAAAAAGGGCCAACTTCAAGTTATTGCACTGGAATGCTAGAAAGATAGGATCACTGATATCACTCAGGCATTCACTCAGATCATTTTTTCTCATATATACAACGAATCAAATGTTGAGGCAGATTCTTTGTCAAAAAATGCACTATCAAATCTAATTGGTACTTTGATGTATCAACATTGGACATACGGACTTGGGAGTCCTCCTCAATGTATCACTCTCTTTTAGTTTTGATATTTTAGCATGTCCTCGATACTATTTTGTTTCTTCCTTTGTATGAAGGTTTCCGACCGTATGGCTACTAGTTAGATTGGATGTGATAGGAATAGATAGGCATTACTATTTCCTCGAAACATGGGTACAATTACTTTTTTATGGAACTATTTATAGAACCAGTTTGATAGGAAGGGAACAACCTATATTTTCTTTGTAATTGCCTGAACTATATCTTTTTAGTTTTAAAAACCATATATAATACAAGTGAAAATTTTCTTTTGGAAAAAAAAAGAATTGCATGATAAGCTAAAGAATAGTTGCAAGACACACTAACTTTTGGATTATCAAATGTTGCTCTCCTTTAAAGAACTCACTACATATTATGATCCTTAATGTTGTATTCAAGAATATGAGAGTAAAGATCTCATAACTCATTACATATTATGATCCTTAAAATTATATATATATATATATATATATATATATATATATATATATATATATATATATATATTATAAAGAGATTATTAAATATAATTTAAACTATCAAAATATCTTTTTATTATAACTTAGAAAAAAAGAAAATAGACATTACTAAAAAACATAATTAATTTTTACAAGTTCTATAATCAAATTTGACCTTGGACAATTCCTTAAAGTGGGATCAAAGAATTTGTCATTTTTGAGCCAGCTGGTGTAGAACATTTGTTGATGGAGTGCACTGCTAAGGCACTCTGTTATGTGAGGTCAGTCCTCGGCTTACTTTGCATGCAGGTTATAGTGGTAGTAGTTGGAATCGATCTTGTGTCACTAGTACTAGCCTGGAGGTTACATGATAGCGGTTGGCCCCATCCCTTCCTAGACAATTATTGTCGATTTCACCAGATATTAAAAAAATAAAAAATAAAAGAAGAAAGAAAAGAAGAATTTGTTTTCTTTGCGATATTAAAATGGTGAAGGTGAAAAACACTTTTTCTTATAAAATTATATTAAATCTAAATTTCAAAATATGTGTTACAATACCAACCTCCCTAATCTTTTAAATTATCAAAATTATGAAAAATTAAAAAAACTTTTCATTAAACTTTAAAATATAAAAACAAAAATAAAACTTTACAATTTTATTATTTTCTTCTTAAAAATCAATCATTATCTATTCTCTTTAGAAACTTTAACAACAATAATCTATCATTTTCCTCATCAATAATCTATCATCTTCATCATTCTTAGCTCCAATACTTTATTAAATCCAAAACCCTTAAGATAGGGTAACATGTCATACAATAATCATTTTATGGAAGGATAAACATCTATTCATGTGCCCTTGAGGCGGTAACCTACAAATGAGAAAAGCTTCAATAGAATGATAAGCCTTGACCCCATAAGAAGGACTACGTTCTTATTTATAGTTACCTTGATAATCCAAGAAAGCTCCAACATCTTATTAAATCCAAAACCTTAGGGTAACACCATACAATAATTTCTTTATGAAAGATGAGTAAACTCATATCCACATGATTGTTCTAGTGGGTAACGTCCAAATGAGCAAATATCAAATACAATGATATTCCTTGATATCAAATATGGAATAATTTGTTTAATAAAATATATCTATCATGTATTTTTAACAAAGTAAGTTAATCTTGTAGTAAAATGATTCTCTTTCTTTTTCTAGCAGAAAATTTCTCAATATATTAATATATAGTGTTTTCACGTACATATACATAGACAAAGTAACCAACAAGAAACTCCAAATCACACCGAAAGGTGTTCCTACAAAAAAGAAGGATACATTCATCTCTACAAGAGCAAAGGACCAAGTGAAAACTAATGAGCTTCCACATCATCCATGGTAGCATCCTATGAGTACTACACAAAGATTTACCGCAATAATTTGCTAAGGTGATAACAGTCTTCAAAAAGCAAAAAATGTCTCCAAAAAAAGAAGAGTCGGACATTAATAGAGATGTAAATAGTATGAAGGGCCCTCATGTCCTTCAATCTATTTTTTGTATTTGACCTTCCGTTCAAGAGCCTGGAGTGATTTTTTGGAGAGAGCATCTGCCTCCAAATTATGTTCTTTGAATAAATGTTCAAACCTGATGGTACTGAAAGATTTGATTAAATCCCTGATCCTGTCCTTCCAACCCATTAGAGAGGTAATGTTTAAATTTCCCCTTCAATTCAGCCACTCAATTACAATTTTTGAATCTCCAATGACTTGTAGCTGATCTAGACCCAGACGGATTGCCAAAGTTAAGGTCACCCAAACACATAAAAGTTCATCCCTTGAATTTGTACCAAGGCCGCAATTAAAAATCCACTTGTAGCTAGTGTCCTCAGAGATTTTTATAACACCTCTTGCACCAGTCAGATTCTCATTTTCTTGGTCTACACCATCAAATCACCCCACATTAGGTAGAGTAAAGACATGCGTCTTTAAGATCCTAAGATCCTTCTGTTTCCGAGACCCCACACCATTAGAGGTTTTTAGCATTCCCAAAGGTTTAAGAACCATCGTCTGAATGGAAGAATTACAATTTTCAAACATTTTTTTGTTTCTTTACAGCCAAATGCACCTGCAGGCCAAGGAGGGAAAGGTATTGTAAGTCCACTCTTTTTTATCCAACTAGCATAACAATCTGATAGCGTGTCACCTTCCCAATATGTGATATTATGAAGAGCAGGGCATTACTTCTGCCACACCGGTAGAGTAAAAGTGCACTTGACAAAAAGGTGCAAGACAGACTCAGAATCCCCGAAACACAACGGATAGGGGCTTGGTCCTTCCCATCATTTTTTTATAAGGTTATCCCAAGTGAGTATTATTTCCTCCGCTGCAAGCCATGTGAAAAGTCTAATCTTTAAAGCAATATCCCAATACCATAACTGCCTCCTCCAACCAACATATTGTTGCTGCCAATTTTTTGTTTGTAAAGCATTATAAACATTTTTAACAAATAGTAGTCCCGAGTTATCTCCACCAGTCCAAATTAGATTGTCTTCTCTTTGTTGGAGTTGAACCCCTGATCCAATTAAAACCTTACAGAAGGAGCTCCATTCAATAGCTAGAACACCTGAAAGGCCCAAATCTGAACTACTTTTCCAGTGAGTAGTGAAGCACCCCTTCAAATTATGAGCCCTGACTTGATATAGATATCTGATATTCTTAATTTTTAGAGCCAATAAGAGATCCTATGAGAGTAATGAGGAGTTTCTGATACCCAAAATATTGTCTTGGCCAATTAAACTTGAGTGCCCATTTTCAGGATTCCAACTTAACCAATATGTGATAAGAGGAAGAGACTTTAGAAGGTTTTTCTAGTTATGCGAGGCCAAAGTCTGGAATGTCAAGGCCAATCTGAGCCAGGTTGAGATAGAAATATAGGGTAGGTATTTATACTTTATCACCCCGTGCCAAATCCCTTACTTTGTCAAAACACGCCACAAAGAGTTTGCAACCAATGCTCAATTAAAATGGAAAATATTTGTAACCCCCAAGCACCGAAAGATTTCGATTTTGCAATCACCTCCCAGCTACAGAGATGGAAGTGGTGAATTGAGATACCTTCTGACCACAGGAAATCATATATCAATTGACAAATTTTATGTAGCACATAATTAGGGATCGCTGCAAGAGCCATCCAGTATATCGATTGTGATTCCATCACTGTTTTTACAAGAATGCAACAACCCCCAACGGATAACCACCTATTGCACCAATGTTCGATCCTTTATTCGAGTTTTGAAAGGAGCCATCTCCAGTCATCAAACTTTAGTTTTTATGATTTTAAAAGGTATCCCAAATATGTAAAGCCCTCAACCAGATTGACAAATTTAAAGGTAAAGGCATCTTTAAACTTTTCCAACAACTCCCCTTGAATACCCGAAGGATGAAAAGTAGATTTTCACAAATTTACTTTCTATCTCGAAGCACCACAGAACAACTTCAGAAGAGTATTTATCTCTATCCACTCCTCTAGAGAGGCCTTTGTCATGATGAGAATGTTGTCCACAAAAAACAGATGGAGAACTTTAACAATCCTGGAAACCGTCACCCCCGACAAACTTCCCTCATTTTGTTCTTTTTTCAGCAACAAGCTAAATTTTTCCATAACAAAAATGAATAATAAAGGCTACAACGGGAAGCCTTGCCTTAGACCACGATCACTCCAAAAGAAAGAAGAGGCCTCTCCATTTATAAGAACAACAAAAGAAGAACTGGCAACACAACTCATGATCCAGTTTATAATGGACAAATTGAACCCCGTTTGTATTAGGATCAATCTTAGGAAATCCCAGTTTACATAGTCATAAGATTTATTTAAGTCCAACTTTAATATTAATGCCTTAAGATTTTTCATTTTTATACTATGTAGACATTCTTGTGTTGTCCCTATAACGTCTAAAATCTGCCTGCCTTTTAAGAAACCAAGTTGTTCACTCGACAGTGACCTCGAGAGAATAGGCTTTAATTTGTTTTCTATCACCTTCACTATCAATTTGTAACATAAATTTCATAGTGCAATTGGTTTGTAGTCACCAAAGGTTGAAGGCTTATTTTCCTTTGGAATTAGCGCCATAAAAGTAGAGTTTAAGGAGCTTTGGACCTTTCCTTTGATCTTAGAATCCTCCACAAGCTCCAACAGATCATCACCATCCAACCATCAGAGCCTGGACTCTTATCTTTGGCAAAGTGTTTTAGGACCTCCCAAATCCCCGACTTGGTGCATGGCCGATCAAATAGAAAAAATTTCGCCTCATTTACAAAGCGAGGAAAGAGACTTGATGTATAAGCTTGATCCATAGGGGAGGGGGGATTGCCCAGTTCAAACAAGCCTTTGAAATGTCTAATAGCTTATCTTTTTAGAGCCTCTTTCCCCCTGTGAGATTGACCATCCTCATCCAAAATCTCCCAAATATGTTTTTTATTTCTTCTAGCACTAGCAAAATTATGAAAGTACCTTCTATTCTGATCACCGCTTTTCAGCCAGGTTGCTCTGCTCCTCTGTCTCCAGAGTTCTTCATCAAGGAGAAGTAAAGAATTATGTTATGTCTCCAAATTTTTAATGTGATAGTTGGGTGTCGAGTCCCTCCGAACCCTCAGGATCGATAGGAGTGTTGCACGCAACTCCTCCTCCAACATTTCTAATATGAAGAGTTTTTCACTTCTCTGGAGTCTAGCCCAAGATTTAGTCATGTTTTTTAGCACTTTCATCTTCCACACAAATCTAAGTTGAATATCATATTCCACCATAAATCCTTGATCCATCCAAGCCTCTTTAACCATATCAATAAACTATGCTTCCATCAACCATGATGAATATAGTTTAAAAGGGCAGGCTTATGGAAACTGCTGAAATTAAAATTGTGCAATCACCGGAGCACGATCTGAGATATATGGATACTCCACCCAGGATATTAATCGGTCTGCTTGACACAAAAGATTCTATGCAACCAAAATACGATCCAAAATTTTTGCAATACATTCAACCCCTGCTCTGTCATTTCTCCAAGTCGGGACCAAGACATCCATAAGCAAATCCACTAAGTGATTTTCCTGGAACAAGTTGTTAAAGAAGCCCACCAATTTGTCCAAATGTGTCGAAGGTCCCCAGACCTCATCCACTCTAGTGGTGAGATTAAAATTGCCTACAACAGTCAAATTATTAGAACCCAACAAACCTCGAGAGGCCACCTGCTCCCAAAATGCTTTCCTCTTGCTACAAGGCCCATAAACATTGAGCAAATTAATCATGTTGTTATTTTCCAAAGAAGTAACTGTCGACAAAATACCTCCACAACATAGAAAAGGATCCAAAACAAATTTATCTGGATCCCACGTTACCAATAACCCACCAGAGTTTCCAACAGAACTAATTGCAGACGATAACCAACCAGGGAAAAAAGATAACATAAACAACCTTGCTTTATGTTCATGTCAGGATGTGTCTTATGCAACAATCTGCGCATGGAGGCCAGCTTTCAGGGTACCCCCCACCCCTCTGATATTTAGGGAAAGTAAAATCATGGTTTAGCCCTAGCAAGGGATTTCATGCCTCTAAGTGCCCCGTTGTCAGTAACATAAGTATGATGGAAAACTAAAATTAGAAGTGAACCAAAAGATTTCTTACGAGCACTCCGCGTTTTGATGGGGGAGGTCTCAAAACCCAAGCCCTTTGACCAGGAGAAATCAGATCCCAGATCCCCCCTGACTTATTTAACCGCCCTGTGTGTCTAGGAACACTAGTCTTATAAATATTTCTCCCTTGAAAGTTGGGAATCGAGAGCGGGGTGTCAACCTCTCTATGCAGCAGAAAAAGGGAGTCCAGAGTCTTCCCCAAGGAGCACTCACTAGTCTCCGGCTCTCTGTAACCCGACAGTAGGAAACAATCCATCTCCTCCTCACTTGTCCCATCCCTGGTCCCCCAAAGATTTATCGCAACCATAGTTCGTAAGCCCCTAGAAGGAGACAAGATGCCAGAAGGAGAGAGAACAATAATTCTTTCCTCTAATGGGGAAGAATTCACCAACTCCAAACTAGAGTCTGTCTTGTCCCTCACATAAATATGGGGGATAGTCTCATAGGAGGAGGAACCTTCTCTAAACTTCGGCGGGGGAGGAGGCTTTGGAGGTGCTAAACCAACCACCAGGGGAGAATTGGTGTCCAAAGAATCCCTTTCCCACGTCATAAGAGTAAAATAAAAAGAAGGACAAAGTGCTTTTAACTTACCTGTGACTGTATCAGTAGCTTCAAGACTTGGA
This sequence comes from Picea engelmannii, assembly GCA_009831015.1. NCBI lineage: Eukaryota > Viridiplantae > Streptophyta > Pinopsida > Pinales > Pinaceae > Picea > Picea engelmannii. The sequence goes on along the minus strand of ML831545.1, from coordinate 19,078 downwards.
GGATCCACAAAACTAGTACTGTCTGCAGCTTGGGCGAAAGAGTCAACACCCGACAAATCAAAACAATACTCCTTCTTGAGTCGGGAGTTTTCCGATTCCTCCTCCTCCGAAAAACCCTGATAGTCGCTTCTCAAGTGGCCAGTTTTATGACAAAAAGTACACTGAAATGGTAAACCCATGTAATCCAACTTTTGGTAGTTAGTATGACCACGCCACTGAATGTCAATAGTCTCCAAAAGACCCGAATGAATATCCACTGCAACAAGGATCTTCCCCAACCTTTTTTCAGGAGCACTTAGCGCATGTTCATCAACTTTAATGAATCAGCCTAGTGCAGTCAGGGCCTTCTCGTTCCAAATATTTAAAGGTAAGCTAGGGAGCATGACCCATAGGTGCCTGTATTGAAAATAGTCATTTACAGGGTCAAAACTAAACCTCCAGTGCTTGAGCTTCAAGCTCCCCTTGTCAAAAATCCATAGTTTTTCCAGAATTTTTGAAGAATCCTCTGACGAAGTAAACTTAAATCCAAACCAACCTCTCGGGAGATAAAATACCTCCGGCTCATATCCCAACATTGGGACCCAGAATCGTTGAACCCACTCTGTAATAGGAGTAGAATATCGAGAATGGTAAGACAAGCGACCCACTAAAGCGCTTAGTGCCAAACTAACTGCCTCCTCTAAACATAAGTCATCCCCCAAAACCATCTTGCGTTGAGAGCGGTTGGGGATCCATGTTTTCACACCAGTCTTCCTCTGAGGTGCAGACTTCGCTACGGAGGAAGGTTTATCACACCGAGACTGGTAACATCCACTAATGACCTTCCTCCTACCCTAGTAATCTTCTACTCTCAGCCTAGTAAACCCAACAATAGTGTTAGCAACAACAGTTGATGGAGGGATAACCAAGTTCACCCCTAGCCTAGTCAAATCAGAGTGTGGCGCTTGCGTCGATGCAATAAGTTTGAGGTGGGTAGAAGTGAGGTGGATGGAATCTCTAGAGGCAGATTAAATAAGCTTGCCTTCCTCCAAGCCTCCTCATCATCCGCACTCATAAGTGCACTGACAACGGCTTTCGTCATGGAAGCTCCCAACAACAACAGGTAAAAGACACCTAAACTCCACTAAGGGCTCCACAATCCGAGGGACAACTTAATCTTTGTTGTTAGGTAGAGGCACAACTCCCGGGATCACTAAGAGCACCTGACCAATAAGACAGGCTCGTAAAATCACTGCCCTCCCATAAGAGCTCGATTGTGGCACAATTAAGACGCTTAATGACAACTGTGTCCCTTCCAATTAGCTCCCACACCAAAAACTAAAAATCCCACCATCTCCACATGACCTTCGCCAAAAGCTAAGCCAATATGGAGAGAGAGGTATCCACCATTTTCACTAGAACTTATTGCAGGTTTTTCAAAAAATTGGTTCCCACCCCTCCTGTGGCTCTCTACATTCGAAATTCAACTAATTTATGAGAAGTTGTGAACCCTCTCTTTCTTATCACAAATATGATAAAAATTAAACATAAATTTTAAACATAACCAAAATTTTAGTATGATCCAAGTTCTAAGCCATTAAAGATTTTCTATCATTGTAAATAACTCTAAATGCTTAAAAATTATCAGAATTTCCAAGTCAATCAAGATTCAAAACCCTTTCTATATTCTTTTAATATCCATTATAACTACTTCAAGATAAAATAAATGAGCATTTAAAAGGATACGATACTTTCATACTTTAGTTGTGTTGGGATGATAATACTACTTTTGCTCACCAACTCTATGAAATCAGTTAATTTAGGATCGTTGGACAAGTACAATGTTCGAATATTATAATCATTTTTAAATTTTGAATCATATCCACCTCTCAAAATGATATCTTAATGGTGAGAGATATCTCTTTATATTTCTAAAGAGAGTCTACTTGAAGAAGTCCGCTCGAATATAAGTTTTCTAATTAAATTGTAGCAACTACTTAAATTGTAACATATTAATATATGAATAAGTTATGAATTGTTTCCCTCATTATTTTTCTTTCTTAACTTCAAGTCAACGTAGCATGACCAATGAGCATGTGAATAATAATTTTTATTTTATTTTTATTTATTTAATAAATTTATTGTTAAAAAAAACGTCATTAATTAACCGGATATAATATATAGGTGAATCTAATATTAATCAGTTTAGATCTATCTTAACTCCAACCAAGAAGTATAAAAAATTATTAACCGGATATAATATATAGGTGAATCTAATATTAATTAGTTTAGATCTATCTTAACTCCAACCAAGAAGTATCAAATTTTTTGAGATACAAATTTTTTAATAGTACAAAATTTGAATAAATGTTTGTATTAGAAGGATTTGATGCTTTTCTGGATTTAATAGTACAAAAATGTTTAATAATACAATCTTAACTCCAAATATAAATGATAGAAAAAGAGTTAAGATGAATCTACAATGGTTC
>ML831544.1:61612-72788 GCA_009831015.1 Picea engelmannii | reverse complement strand
CCCCACACAAATTTCGCCTTACCACCACCCCTGGTTATTTGGCTAAGGGCCCATGCAATATGGGAGAATCCCAACATGAACCTGTGGTAGAAATTGGCAAGGCCCAAGAAGCTCTGAAGCTCAATGAGTGTGGTTGGGGCTGGCCAGTCATGGATGACTTGGATCTTGGCTAGATCCACATGTACACCATGCTGATCAATTATGTAGCCTAGGTAATGGACCTTGTCCATGTCGAAGGAGCATTTTTCCAAGTGGCATATAGCTTGTGTTGTCGCAGGGTGTGCAGAACCTGCTAAATATGATGCAAGTGTTCAGCCCAAGTCTTGCTGTAAATGAGAATTTCATCCAGATACACCACTAAAAAATCATTGGTGAATGGTCACAGGATATCATCCATCGTCCTCATGAAAGTGGCTGGAGAATTCGTCAAACCAAAGGGCATGAACAACCATTCAAAAAGGCCTTCCTTTGACTTGAAGGTGGTTTTCCATACATCTGTCTATTCTATCGAGACCTGGTGGTAGACAGACTTCAGATCAATCTTTCTGAAGTATTTCCCCCCCCATGAGTTGACCAAGGAGGTTGTCGATTCAGGGAATTGAGTATTGGTTTCTAACTGTGATTTTATTCAGAGCCCGGTAATCAATGCATAGTTGCCAGGTTCCATCTTTCTTTTGTCCCAACATGATTGGGCTCCTGGAAGGTGATGAGTTGGGACAGATGTGCCCCTTGTGGAAAAGTTCTTGGATCTGTCGCTTGATCTCCTCATTCTCTAATAGAGAGCGATGATAGACTGGCCCATTGGGAAGCGATGCACTGGGGGTCAGATCAATGGGGTGATTGACCTGGCATTCCAGAGGTACCTCGGTAGGTGAGGAGAAGATATCTGAGTATTCTTCCACAACCTTATCTACTTGCTTCTACTGTGTGGAGAGGTCGGTCGCAGAGACCCTCGATGTGGATGTGATTTTTTCTTATTCTGAGAGCGAATCACGAAGAAGACAAACTTCCCCATCTAAGAGATGACCTTCCTACATTTCTTAGCAGATATCAATGAAATATCACTAGGTGGGACTGCCTCAGGTATCCTATACAATTTCATGTTCAAAGTAATAATAACACTACGAGGCCTAGACTCATATACAACATGATGTTTCCATAAATAAGGTTGGCCCAAAATAAAATCACAAACTTCGAGAGGAGCAACATCACACAATACCTCATCTTTTAAGGGCTTGATGTCGTATGACAGTCGACACTCTTAGTTGACGCAAAGATTGCTTCCTTGGCGGAGCCATCCAATGGTGTAGGGTTGTGGGTGTGGTGTTTTTGGCAGGGCCAACTGCTTGACAACATCTACTAAGATGAGGTTCTTCTAGCTACCACTATCCACGATGAAGTGTAGTGGGGTGCCTTTTACCCACATCTGTGAATGGAAGAGGAATTCTCCTTCTTTTGACTCATCTGGTTCACCAGGCTGGAGCTTGGTGGTAGCAATGGTGGCACTGGGTTTCGCATCAATGCTCTGTCTTCCCCTTTCTGGTTCTAGCTCAAAGTTTGAACCCACATCTAAGTCACAGGATTTCACTTCGACCACCAACGACTTTTTTGAGTGGCAGTCAACAGTGTTATGCCAAGGGATCTTATGGAAGTTGCACCACTTCCCGGTATCTTTCTTTGTCTTTCCGGTGTCCTTCTTTTCTTGCGGCTTGGACTGGTGTCCTGATAATTTCCATCTTTGCTCTGTCCTTTGTTCTGTGGATTGGGGCCACCCTTTCCTAACTTTTTTTGTGAGGAGTTCCCAGGACTAAATTGTCGTGTCTTTGGTTTGAATTTTTTCTCGATTTTAACGGCATATCGGTAGGCCGCACCCAAGGATGAGATGTCCAAAAATTCCATTTCGGTCTGGATGTATCTATGCAGAGTGTCACTATACTTGAGAACTAGATGTCGCTATGAATATTTGATACCCAGATTGGTGCGCAAGGTATGAAACATATTCGTGAAATCTGGCACTGCTTGGTCTCTTTCTTGTCGCAGTGTGTTCCATTTGGTATGCAAGTCGTCATAACTTATGACAGGGTAGTATTGTTCCTTAATAACATCCTTGAAGGAATCCCAGGTGGCCATGACTATAAATAATGAGGGTTCCTCTGTTTCCTTTTTCTCACAGAAATTTTCCCACGAATCTTTGACATGGGGAATGACTTTGAGGAGCGCAAAAGTAATATTTTCTCTATTCGAAAATTTATGGAAAAAAAATACCCTTCTAGTAGATTCAACCACTTGTCTACAACATTTGTGTCTATCTGACCTTAAAATATAGGAATGTCAAAGTTTATTTGTACCTTTAATGGGGTGTCACCTCCACTCGAAGAAGATGCGTCGCCAGTTGGGAGTCGTTGAAGGATTTGCGTGAAAATATCCATCATCTCGTTTCTTTGTTGCGTGAGGGATTCCTCAACCAATAGTTTGAAAGGATCTCCTGTCCCATCATATTTCTTTTCTCCTACCATGAGAGGTCGTTTGGGTGTGTGAGAGCTTTTGTCCTCAAGAGAAACAAGCTCAAGACCCAACTCTTTGTACTCCGACCTCATTGTGGACATGCATTAAGATGACAAGGAGCAGACCGCTCTGATACCACTGAATCGAATTTTATGAGCAGAACAAAATGACTACAGATTATTAACAAGTGCTTAACACAAAATAACAAAGATACAGTAAAACCGTTTTTCTATTCAATAAGGATATAAGTTGAAACTATAAAATGCAGTGGAAACAAGCTTGCTAGAATGGTGGCGGCTTATCTCTGAGAAGAGATGTGACGGTTGCGCTCATTCACAAGAAGATGATTACAATGAGGCTCTGAAGGAATTTTTACAATAAATAGGAATGCCAAAAACCCTAGACATCTAAAAACCTAACCCTAGTATATGAAGTGCCAAAAGTCATGTGGGCCCCGTTTGGGTAAGTTAGTACATCAACTTCCCGAGGTCGTAACTTTTGCATACGATCTCTGTTTTAGGCGTATGATAGCCCGTTGGAAAGGTATTTCTGAGGAGATTCATTTTTGGGGATCAATCATGTTTATGACTATCATTGAGAATATCGATCTCGAAAAACCTTCATTTAGGCCCTCAAAATGGCCCGGAAAGTTAAAACTGCTAAAAATAGTAAATTGCCAAAATTGTCAGAAAATTGTTTTGAGCCAGTTGGAAGAGGTGGGTGGCTACCGATATCCACCTGGATCAATATTTTTTACAACTATATTCAAAATATAACTTTCAAACACACCAAAAGGGGGGCTCATGGGGTTTTACCCCCAAGGCTTCCCCAAACAAACCTCTAACATTAGAACTAGTTACCAACAAGCCAACGAGTAGACTTGGTAAGTCCGCCCAGAAAGCTTATTAAAAATCGAATTTTACCAGAGATTGGGGTGGGGGGGAGATTCGTGCACCAGGATTCCATACAGAGGTACACATTTCTATGAAAAGGAGTATTTATTGTAGGTGGTTGGCACACTTTATGAGGCAAAGAGCCCAATAGGGGCTTGCAGGTGACTATGTCAGATTGAGATGATTTGATAGTCATTTTTACACTACTCCTCGCCACGAATCCAACGGTGATGTTCATTTTTGCATCAGATTTTTGAATCAGAAGGCCATTTTTGGGGCTTGAGGTATAATGATGTATTTATACCAATTTTATTGTTGAGAATAATATAAATCCTCTCCACTTTGAAGCAGGGATTGAAGACGTAGTCCATGTTGGATGAACTCTATTATAATGTCTTGTGTTATTTATCTTCTCCTCCTCTTTTCTCCATAACTATGTCCTCTTTAATGATGCTGTACATAAGCTTTTAATTCATGCTGTTAATGTAATTCATGTAATTTCATCGAAGTAAAGTTCTCAGATCAAGTTGGTATTAGAGCAATCTTCTTTGAATTGAATCGTGAGTGTGAATGCTTACCAGGATCAAGCTCAAAGAAGGTGAAGGAAAACTTAAGACTTTCAACCCAGAGATTGGACGTGCAACTCGAGGAAGGAAAATGGATGATGAAGAGAGGTGTGTTGAAAATGAGCAAAACTTTCACAAGATCTTCTACCGAATGTCAGACATGGTAGAAAAATTGTATGTAGATTACAATAAGAGAGTTGCAAATAAGGAGAAGAAGAAGAAAATTAAAGGAGAGGATAATGCTTCAATGAACCATGGAAGTGGAGGAGATCCTCTTGAGCCTCCATCACCACCTTCAAGTTGAAGTTCTTCTTTCTCTTCATCTCATTCTCATCATTCTCAACATTTTAGTTTTCATCCAAGTACTTCTAAAAATCCATTGTTGAAACTAGATGTGAAATTTAATTTGCCCATGTTTATTGGAGAAGCTAATGCAGACAAGATTAGTAATTGGATCAAAAAAATCGAATTTTATTACCATTTTCAATAGATCGAAGAGGAAGAGGTGAAAATCCAGCTGGCTTCTCTTCGGCTGGAAGGCATAGCCCTTTTTTGGTGGGAGAGCGAACTTCAAAAAGGTAGTAAGCATAATGGTAAACTCCTTTCTTAATGGTTTCAATTTATATTTGCGTTGAAAAAGCAATTGTATCCATTGCGTTATGTTCAAAAGGCTATGATGGAATGGAAAAATCTAAGATAGGGTAAAGGTTAGAATGTTCAGAGTTTCATAGAGGAATTTAGGAAACAAACACTTTCATTAAACATTCCTTAGATTCTCATGAAACTTTGATGAAATATATTGGTGCACTCCATAGTTACATTTGACATGCAATTTTATTTTTTAACCCCACAAAATTAGATGAAGTGTGTGTGGAAGAAAATTACATTGAGAACATGGGAAAGAATGTACAAAAATACCACCCAAAGAAATTTTCCAAGTTCAAGGACAACAAGTTCAAAGGTAAGAGAAAGGACAAGAAGGCAATGACAACAAAGAAAGAGGAAGGGAATCCCTCTTGCACACATTGCAAGAAATATTGGCATGATGACGAGCACTGTTAGAAGCTACACCCAGATCTAAAGACATAACTATTTGGAGGAAAAGGGAAGACAAAAACAATTGCAACAACGCAACAAGATCTTGGTTTTGATTCAGGGGATGAGGTGAGGATTACAGTCGTGGGAGTATAAGATAAATGTTTATTTGATGTTGGTTGAAGTAACACTAATACATCTCATTATCATGAAAGAAGAAGAAGTGAATTATTTCATATTATAGTTGTATCTAAACACACAAAGATATACACTCTATTTGATTGCGGTTCTCAAGTGAATTTGATCTCAAATGATAACCCTTTAAAGATCTCAACTTGTTCATCAAATGATTGCTTGGTTAAGAACAACAAGTTGAGTATCAATTTGGGGTCTTGGACCTCATTGGTGCTGCCAGCTAGATTTATCTTAGTTATCCTCTTGAATAATTCCTCTCTCTTGGCTATGGCAAGGCTGCATGCTTGAACAATAATATTAAGGTTTTTAACCTTTTCCTTCCAACATGCTTTCAATTGTTTTATCCAGTTCGGAGAAGGGATATCCTCCTCTCTTCTTCTCAATTCTGTCATATTAGTAACTTTAATGTGAAATGGTACAACCACATCGAGGTAGAAACCTTCCTTGTTTTTCAAATATTCTTGCAGATATTCATGAAAAGCATGTGCTCTCATTCCAAAAGAGGCCATGGTCTTTGACATCTCCTAAGCCTCTGTTATTAATTCCATTCTTTTCTTTATATTCTTTTGCACATAGCCTCGAGCTGATGTGAGAGGCTTGCCGATCCTTTTAATTTTTCCACGGGTCTGGTAGGCCCTATCATTGCTAAAGGACTAGATAGTACTAGAAGGGGCATTAAAGATTCCTCCAATTATTTGATTCACTCCTTTAGCCTGACATTATCCGCTTCAAGGCCTCCAATAGAATTTTCTAGAGCATCTCCAGTTGCTCAGTGTATCTGGGAAATTTGGGAAGGTTGCATGTTTTGTAGGTTAATCTCTAAACAAGATTTCCCCTTCTTATTCTTTACATCTCTTTTCTCAACAATCAAATTTTTGGATTAGTTGTAAAAAACAATGCTCTAAAATGCAAAAGACTCTTCTTCGTCAAAGGTCCCGGTCTCAATTATTTCCATGAGAGGGTTCCAGTGGGCAGTGTTCTCTAGCTGGTCGATGTTGGGGAACAATTTCTCAATGTCAATTTTGAGTTCCATATCCTCGAGGGAGAGGTTGTGGATATCACTTTCTCCTCTAGGTCCCTCCTCTTCTTGCACAATGTTTTTTCTTTTCTTCCTCAAGGGAAGTTTATGAGAACTTTCAATTTTTCTGGAAGGAGGGTTCTTATCTCCTCCTCCACCTGAAGAACTGTGGGTTACTTTATTACTTTGGTAGGCCATTGGAGCGTTGCTCCGAGATGTTGTACTCTTTGACGTGACAGTCGGGGATTGGGATTTTTCTCACTCGGACCTTTTCCTCTCTGTTTGTATGACTCATTGGTGTTGAGTATTTTCTCCAAGTCACTGGTGTCATGAGCGGGAGTGCCCGAGGCATTGTCTCTGTCTTCATTCAGAATAGTATTAATGAAATAATTTATGAAACCAACAACCAATCGATGTTCCACAGAAATACCACTAGGGTCGAACCCTTTTACTTTTTCAACATATTTTAAATTGAGGTTGTGGAAGTGGCCTGCGAATTCATCAATCTTCTTCATATTTTTAAATATGAAATGCCTGACTTTCCAAGGTATAGGTATGAATTGTTTTTTTCTCTTTTCATGGAAAAAATTCAACCAGTAGTTGTACTTCCTTGCTATTTCAACAACAAACATTATTTCAGATATGTGGCACGAAAGGAAGGAAGGACTTTCCTTGGATCTAAAAATCCTTATAACGTTATAATTTTCCATTTGTTTTAGTGTCCCCTTCCTATCCAAGAACTTACTCGCCTAGTCAGACATCCGGGGAATGTTCTTTCCAAACAAAAAATATTTGAAAACTGAGACACAATCATTAAAAACTTCATAACAATGTTGGGAGGCCTTGTGCCTCCACAATGTTTGATACCAAAAGGTTACTGGGTCGAATTCATAGTTTACCTTCTTGCACACAGATAATCTTGGGAACTGACAGCAATGCGCTATCATGAAAACCAATTAAGATGACATAAATAATGTCTTCTCCTTCTTGTATTGTGCCAATTGGGAAGAGATTTCAATGGAAATCAACTTATCCCAATCGAAGATGGTTTTTTCTTTGAACGTAAAATAAAGAATGTAAATAATCATTCGGAAGATGCTAACCATGTTTTCCTGTCGTGTTATCCTCATAAAAAACCATGCAATTTCCTGGAAGGGATTTTTAAATGATCCAACCTGCAATCTTGTGATGTCCTCGGGGACGGTGGATGGGTTCTCTAGGAATTTAGGTAAGAGGTCCAGTCCATTGTCATGATTTTTTAATAACTCCCTGAAATCTTCACCTTTGAAGGTGAGTGTTGGCTTGGGAAGCCTCAACATATTACAGAAAACCTGAGGTGACAAAGAGACAGGGGAATGGTCCTGCAACTGGATGATCCGCTAGCTTGGAATGTATCTCTCAACGCACCAGGTGACCAACTCCTTACAATCAAAAACTTCTAGGACACAACCTGCGTGCACAATTCCAAATGTCCAGATTATTTCCTTCTGAGCAGAAGGGGACGAATAATAGGAATATCCCATGGAACACTAAAAACTCTGATCCTCGTGCCAGAAAATATTTAGTGTATCTCCACAGAACTGTTATCGAGTTGCTTCCATAAGTCGACGAGAACGTTCCCTTGCCCCAAATTATGTTAGGAATGAATGTTGTAGGGAGATGATATAATCCTCCRTAAATCCCGTTTTATTGCGTTTTAATAAGATATCTCCTTGAGCCTTTCGCTTATTAATGACCATCCTTTTGAACCTATATGGTAAGTTATTATCATTACAAGCACARTAAGTGTGCATTGGGAAGGGTGCGAGGATGGCAGGGAYGGATTGGGGYGATATGTGATTTGATATTTTTGTGAACCYGCGAACCCATGAAACCGAGAGCCCAYGGTGGTAGGAGGCGCGAAATTGSCTAAGTATGGGACGACGTGATGACCATATGGACTCATGTAGGCGGAATGCCACTTAGGCAGTTTTGGGAGTTTAGGGATCGAAATGTAGATCGTGGAACTCTTTGGTGCAATGTGTCTATCACAGAACACGGGAACATGAAAGMTTGATCCCGTCAACCCAGGAACCCACGAASGTAGAATCGACTAAGTATGGGACAACACAACARTTGGTCAGACTCATGATGTGAGGTTGTGGATGGAGGTGAGAAATCGTAAGTTCTCCAACCCAGGAACCCRCGGTCTAAAAATGAGACTAAGTGTTAGAACTAGAAAGGGATAGTAAGAGGGGGAAAAAAACAAAAAGGGAAAAACATGTAAGTGTAGAAGGGATAAAATAAAGGGAGAAAATAATTCGGGAGAATAAAAAAGGGGAGAGAAATTTTCAGAAGTAGGAAATAACCTCAACAGGACCTGATGGCCAATGCTCCAAGAAATCTCTGAAACTTACCTCAAAACCTCTTCGGCCAAAGGAGACTGAAAGAGAGTTGGTGACAATGACTTGCCTGGTAAAGGGTGGTCTTCCCTAACCATAGCCAAGAGATGTTGAGTCAAGCTTCATGTTTCCTCCATATCAGTTTCCTGGTCCCATAAACCTCCACCTATCGGCATCCACAACTCCTCACTGTTCAGATGGTCACTCGAGATGGCCACGTGTTCTGACTTCTCCACGTCGGTCTCCTATAACTCCCACTTCCCCCACAATCCTCACTTGCTAGGAAAAAACACGGCAAAACATCCTCCTATTGTGCCCTAGCTGCATTCCCTAACCGCAGTTCAAGACTTAACCGTACAACCCATTCCCCAACATAGATTAAAAACAATTTTACAATACAAAACCTATCATTTTTTAATTGAAACTAAACTAAAAAAATAAAAACAAATGCAAATAAAAACAAATTTAATAACATTTAAAACAAAAGAAAATTTAAAAATTTAAAAAAAAATTTACAATTGAAATAACAAATTTTTTTTAATTAAAATTAAAACAAATTTTTTTTTTTAAAACATTACAAAAAATATATATGATTACAAATAATATATATGATTGGAGTGCCGTGGGGGACGATGCCTGACATTGCCCCAGCCCCCAAAGGCTAAGCCCTGGTCCTGTGGGGCTAGGGCTTAGCCCGTGGGGGTTGGGGAAATGTTTGAAATCGTCCCATGACCTCCCCTATCAAAATGGATTTTAATTGTTTTTTCTTTTATTTTAAAACCCTTGTTTGATAATTTTTTTTTTTTAACTTTATTTTAAAATAATTTTTTTATATATACAATTTTTTTAACTTTATTTTAAAATAAATTTTTTATATATACAATTTTTTTAACTTATTTTAAAAACATGTTATTTTAATGATTTTAGAGCTATGTATATTATGTATTTAAAAAATAATAATATTTTGTCTAAAATTTTATATTTTAAGTGTTTTTTTTTTTTTAATATTTTTGGTTATTTTTATTTATTTTTTTATTTTTTTAAATTTTGTATCAAATTTCGTATTTCAATTAGTTTTTTTAATATTTTTTACATATTTTTTAATTTCTTAATGGTTTTAGCCCCGGATGGGGTGACATGCGACAACTCCTCACCACCTGGCTCAGCACTGAGCCACAACATATATGTTGATGGCCGCCACCCACCTGCCTAGCATTTACGATGGTAGACGACCATTATAGCCGGGATACAGAGGAGGGACACCTACCTCGCACGAAAACTCTCACTCACAGCGCACTCAACATGCCAGGGTTTATGGATAGCCCGGTGAATCTGGTCCTGGGAAATTTGCATTTTCGAGCGCCTGGACAGAGCTGGTTTGCTCTCGCTTCGAGTTTCACAATCGTTTGGGAGCTCTGGCCTCGTCTCATCCTATCTCACTCTCATTTCTCCGCACCCTCTCTGCATTGTTATATATCCCTTGGCAATCATGGCCAGGAAGCGGGGCAGGCCTCACCGTGGCTTGTCCTGGTACACCCACAAAGTGTAGAGGCAAAGGAAGGAGAAGCTAGAGTGAGCTCTGGTGTTGGCGACTTCCATTCTTCGAAAGAAAGCTTGTGCTGACCAACTGGCTTAGCATGCCATCATTGCGGAGACTGGGGCAGTGCGTAGTAGTGAAGCCATGGCAATTGAGCCTGGAAACAGACCGGAGGGTGGTGCAGAGGATGCGTTCCCTACCTGTTACGTGGAAGAAATACCGTTCATGGCGGAATTAGCGACCACCCCGGAACCCCAAGCCATGGCAGCAAACTACCAGGATGGAAGCGGCCTTCAAATCGAGCTGGCAGATGATATCCCTGGGTGCATTGTTGAGGAAATTCCATGGATAGGTGACTACAACCCCACCAACCATGCTGTGCAGACAACGTTAGAGGAAGAAACTCGGGACAAAGCTTGCGCCGAAGAGAACGCGGACGAGAACAGCCCAACGAGGAAGGAGGAAGTGACCGGTGTAGAACTGCAGGAGCTCGAAGCTGGAGATGGAATGACCATGGAAGTGGGGGACATAGTCCTCGGCAACGCAGGTAACGGCTTGCATGGTACTTTCCTCCGTGCAGAGCATCTGGCTTTGGTGTTCGAACTTCGAGGCCACATGGCAGACCTGGAGCACAGAGCCCTTCTCATGGGCCAACGTCTGGACCTACTCCTTGATGCGTACTCCAATGCTCCAGCAAGGAGGAAGTGCCCTCTCTATGCGCATGCATTCGCCATCCCAGTCGGGTACACGTGGAAGACAAGCAAGGGCGACGAGTCACCAGGTATCTAGGATCTTCTATGCTATTTTGTTTCTTTGTTTAATCATGCTACTGTTACATGTTTACTTGGACTATAGCCATCTGTCATGGTTTTCTCCGTGCAAGACAAATGGCAAAACTGATCTCCAAATCATGCTGGTTTCCGGTAAAACGACAACATTTTTGGGTGGTTTTTTCATACTTATATCTCTGTACATTTTGTCAAGGTTTCGTTGATAACTTAATATAGCAGGTTCTACCTTTTTTACTTAAAAAAAAAAAAAAAATT
>ML831544.1:28010-59104 GCA_009831015.1 Picea engelmannii | reverse complement strand
ATATAAAAATAATTTCTAAGCAATGATTTAGGAGGCAATTTTGAGTTGTTTATTGAAGACGATAGTCGTTGTCGAGCCCACAATTTCAATTAAGTTATAATTTTGACTCCAAAAAAAACACTTGGTGCTACGAGTAGCATTGGTTTTCAATTCAAGAGCCAATTTTAAAGTATTTGTCCACAATGACATCAGTTGTCAACACAATAGGTCTGAATGGGTCCAGACTTTAACCACAGTAAAAAAAGGGTGCTACTGATAGCACCACTTAGTAGCACCCTTTTTGATTTAGGGGTGAAAATGGACATACCGAAAAATGAGAACTTTGGAGAGTTCTCGTTAAGTTAGAAACTATGTTCATTACTCACCCTCACCCAAATCATACCATCTGGTCCACCTCCAGATCATCACCTAATACTTTAGATGGTCCCACTTGCGTGACATGGGCCCTCTATTGCAACTAGTATACAAGTTACCCATCATAGTGTGATTATATTAGCATCGAAATTCCACATCACAACTCTAGGGGAGTGCGAGTACAATTCCATCCATCTCCTCAACTTACAACATCAGGATCTACAACCCATCATCCTACACTAGGATCTATGGTCCCATGCCTCATCTAAGTGCTCCTAGGCATTTGGTAGGTATGGTGACCCCCAGGCATCTCAAAAAGATGGCCTAAAATCCCTCCACAACCAAAGAGACATTTAGTCTGAGGCATTGAAAGTCCATCATCACAACTCCATGGGTGAGTATAACTCTATCCCTCTTCTCAAAAAGCTTTTTATCAATTGAGGTAGAGGAAACATTTGGCATAGCATTACTAATTGAATACCCCTCTATACCATAAGGTAATACTTATGCAAATATATTTCTTTCATGGTTATGGGTTCCCATTAAATCATTAATGAACTGGCCTTCCAAGCACATGGGGCTACTCTCCTATCCAACTCCACCTCACATCATGAAACCAAGAACTAGTTATAATCATAACATCATTTTATCATCATGAATAGAAAGAACCACATGTTAACTACCACATGTCATCATGAGAACATAACATTATGAACATGAAATAACCACATGCTAATTTCCATCATAAGAACATAACATCATCATAACATCATGAATATCAAATATTGATACGCTGACCCTCACTTGTCATCATGTACACATAGAACTGTATGACATAATTATAAGGAACATAACCACATAATCTGGCAAGATAAACTCATATCATGGTAAATCATTACAACACATAACATAAGCATAAGCATAATATCTGGTAATACATGACCATATATGTAAATGAGAACATATGTATTACATTTGATGCCATAGTAAAATACCATCTCAAAATATCCACTTAGTATTTGAGTTAGTTTATGCTAGGTTTACCAGTCCTATTTGACTATAACAAAGATGGGGCATTAAATATGCTCCTCATTCGAGAAACTTTGTCCCAAAGTTATAATATGTATAGGGTCGTTGCCCCCCCTTTGAGGCTAAAATGTAACTATCATAGAATCACATGATATCAATCGCATGTACTTATTAGCAACATAACATCAACATGAGTAGAATAAAATTACATGTTATCAACCACATGCCATTATTAGTTGCACATCAACCTCATCATAAGAGATATTTTCTAAGTTATAACAGTCACAAGCTTTGGCTATTTCTTTTAAATTTATAAATCGACAACTACAATCAATGGTAATGTTAATCATAAAGATTTTTTTATGATCTTTGATTCAACCTCACGAGGATAAAATCCCCGTGCATTTTTAAAGAGGTGGCACTCCTCATTGTTTTTCTAAAAGATATAGTTGATGTTCTTGGACTAGGCTATCAAATGGGAGAATGCTAACAACAAACCCCAAATCCTTTATTGCTTTAGTTTTTGTATAAAATGGTTATTGATAACCAGATTACTTCTTGAGTGCAACATTTTCCTGGAAATAGACCAAGTAGCTTCTTAACAGTGAAAAGATAAAGAAATGATTCGATATCAAAATAAATATATGCTCAGCTTCATTATAGAATCCTTGTGAAACACATGCAAGCATAAGATACGCCATATTTTCTCACAAGGAATAGAGTGGAATGACGTTGATCACTTTAGAGAACTTTAAATGAGTATTACATTTAAAATTGAAAAAGAATATGATGAGCAAACTCCAAAAACCTCATACTTAGAAATCTTCCAACAAGTTCTCGTTTTCCTAAAAAAGATACCAAGAACTCAAGATATGAGATTAGGAAGTTCGTTTCTCAGGAACCATTGATTTGGTTCGTGGGTAAATCTTGTCCCTTGATCTAATTCCACCTTTTTTAGGCCCACATTCATTTGGGAAGAGAAAAAATTAATGTTTAAAATGCATACGCCTCCTTTGTCATTCATGTGTGAAATAGAGAAACTTATGAAAGTCTTAGTGTATCTCTTGTGCCTTAGAAGATTCATTCCTTGGTAATATTACATCGTCCAGTCACTGCCCACTCATCGCCCACTCATCTACCATGTCATTGTCTAGTCATATATGTCCATCCATATGTCACCCGAGGGTAGGTCCACCTCCCTGCCACGTGTCACCCAGGGATAGGTCCACGTCATTGCCACATGTCCCAATATGGTAGGTTCATGAAAAGGGGGAAGAAATTTAGGATAATAAATAATATTAAAAAATTAAATGAAGTTTTTTTGGAGTTACGGGAATGCAAAGGTAAAGGAGAGGAAATGATGCGGATGCGGGACACAAGACATGAGATAAAACCCAATAAAAAGACTACGTATGAGGAAACGATACAAAATATGAGATAAAACCTCGTAAAAAGACTAAGTATGAGGAAAGGATGACATAATACATGATAAATTTGTAGGATGGGAGTAGGTTTGTCTCCCGCAAAGTGATTCCCACAATGCATTCAAAAGTAAACTAAGTATAGGACTCAATAAAAACAGAGTGTAAAATCAAGTAGAATGGCTAAGTCATGAAAGGTACAATTTGGGTAATGAGGAAGATAGAGGTGAAAATTGAGTGCAGAAGATAGAGGTGCAAATTGAGTGTTGTCGCATTGTGGGACACAAGATATGGGAAAAAAGGTAAGTGGAGAAGGCAGTGGTTCTGCATCCACAATGTAATACTTTGTGTAGAAGAGAGTGAAACATGGTAAGTCATGAAAAATGACTAAGTGTTGGGAAGGACTTAGTGTAGAAAAGAGTGAAACATGGTAAGTCATGAAAAATGACTAAGTGTTGGGGAGGTAAGTAGTAGGGTTACGTGAAAGTAAGGAAATGGAAATGAAATATGAAATATAGAAAATGGAAAATGGAAAAGGACAATGGAAAATGGAAAACAAAAATATGAAAAATGGAAAAAGGAAAATGGAAATTGATAAATGTGGAAATGATTAAGTATGGAAATGGTGGGTAGTATAGAGTAGTATGGGTAGTAGTGAAATGATTAAGTATGGAAGTGTAGAGAGTAGAGAGGAAGGAAAATGAGGAAAAATGATTAAGTATGGAGAAACAAAACGTGGGAGAAAATGGCATATCTTGGGCATATGAGCTCTGTTTTAGATTTCGTGAAGTGCTAAACGGAGTTGAGGCATAGGGCTATTTAGTGAGAAGATAGAAATAACAAATTTCCTTCTTTTAATATCTTTTGTTTTCTTTCTCTTCTATTTCAAATAGAAACCATCTTTGTTACCCTTTCATTATGAAGAACTAGAGAATTGAAATTGATTGGAAACTTGTTGGGTCTTCATGATCAATAGTTGAAGATTCTTTAGAACTTTTCAAAGTCGACCAAAATAATTTTTGGTCTCTATTTGATGGCTGAAAACACATCAACTGGTAAGTACTTAAAAATCCCTGTGATTCATCAAAACAATTTTACCAATTCTTGATCTCTGGGAAAAACATTGTGATAAGACACTTCCCTAGTGTTGAGGTCTCAAATGCTCTTGCAAAAAAAAAATTAAATTTCAAAAAGGCAATTTATTTCACTTTGAGATTTTACAATGAGAACTTGCACATATCCTAATTTTGCATGAGCCAACAAGGTCCTTTTATGCATGCATGAAGATATATTCATTTTTTTATAAAAGAATATGTTGGTTTATGCAAAGATGGAATATCCCTATATTGATACCCTAAAAATGAACCTCAACATATAAATTATGCAAGTAAAAAATGTCCCATCTCATGATCAAGGGAGAGGGCTCCCATATTTATCATTATATCAATTTCTCCTAAAGGGTTTTCCACAATTTCCAAACTTTCTAAGCAGTTAAATATGATGTGTAGACACATGTGAGAAACAAGGGATTTAATTAGTTGTTCTCAATTGACAACTCCATATTGTTACCATTCATACCACAACACCCATCACAGGTTGTGCACCTAACCAAAACATCTTCGTAGCCAATAGACTCTAAATAAATGAGTTATTTGTATGAAACTTATAAATTTGTAATAATTTCCGAGTGTTAGTTCCATATATTCACATAAGGTGGCCTTGTCACTTTCCATAATAAATTAATATTTAAGTTAGTGTTTCTATCTCTTTTGGGTATTTGGGTATAATAGGGCTTCACCCTCGCAATTGCTTCTTTTCATTTTATAGATACAACCAACAAGTTTATTTTGGAAGTCTTTCTCCATTATTCAGATTTTCATGTGCCCTTGGTGATTATTTACCATTACAAAGTACAATTTGGTTTACCCAAGGAACTATCATCCTCATTTGTCTTAACTTACTTTCCAACTACATGAATATAATCATCATGCTATAATGTATTTGTTTTCTCTTCAATAATATTTGACATTATTACCAAATAATCCTTTTCTATCTAAGTACACATTCGTGACAATTACTTCAATCACACAAATTTAATTTAATTACTACATCATAGTAAACCAGTCATACTCTCATTAACCATTGAGAGGAATATATGAGCAATATATGAGCAATCCATAAACCAATGAATAATACGTTTAATTTCACTCTTAAGTATTCATCAAATATAACCAATTATATTCGCAACTAATTTCATTATGACATTGATACCATCCATTCTACTTATAGTTTTCTATCTTGCCTCGCCCATTCCAAGATCTTGAAAATTCATTTTCCCAATTTTACTAGGAGAAGGTATTTAAATTTCATTCATTTATACTCGCCAAAATCTTTTGTTATCAAGGCAATGTTTTATTATTGAGGAGTTCACTTACTAATTGTTGTGTCAAAGGACCATATGATTATAGTCAAGATAACAACTTTTATGGATAAACCTTAAGTATTGAGACTCTTTAGGTGGTTTGCATTATCATCATTATTCTTCATAGACTTCCATGCACTAAATTTAAATATAATTCTTGGCAGTTTCCCAAAAGGTTTATTGATCCAAGTTCTTACTCATAACCCAATTTAAGTTCATAATATCTAGTAGTTCTCATCAAGCATAAATTACCGTTCTTGATTTCCAACATGTATTTTACGTTAGATTCTTTGAAGCATGAAAAACATGTGCTCTTGGTCATCATCAAGTAAAGTTGTGATGGTTGCATTCTATTCCTTCACGATAATTTCTCTGCACATATTTTATGTCCCATTCCTCAAGCATGCTCGAGCGATTTCCATTTCTTCTCATAGTTTACGTCTTACTCTTTTTCACCAATTAAGTTGGTCAATAACTAACCCAATATTAAATAATACAATTTATTTTTCATCCATGGACATATTAGGTCTCGTCTTGTCTTACATCTAGATGCTAGATATCCTTTTCCAATTTCTACTTATACCTTGTAGCCCTAGTGAAGGTTAAAATGCATGATGTTTACATAGACTAAATTATGTTGGGATACATTATTCCTTTTAAGATGTAATTAAAATAGATGTTTCTTAGATGATTGTGACCTCTTAAGTTTTGCTAACAAATCTAGTTTCTACCAAAGGTTTACATTTCTAATTTAATTGTTCCCTCAATAGAATATAGCGTAAAAGAGATGGGAAGGTCTTCTCTTTTTTAGTTCCTCATATCCTATTATAAGTTCATCTCAAGCCATTTAGTGGAACTCAAATGCCAAGATGATCTATCCATTATGGTACATTGTTTCAATCAAGGTGTAAATCTAATTAAATCTAATTACAAGCAAAATCTTTTTAAAAAGATACTTCACCTATTACTTTTATTTTATTTGTTCAATAACTTCATAAATACTTACACATAAATTAATTTTGATTTTAAAAATATCATAATATTTTGTGAGAACTCATTTTGTCATTGTCTTTTACACTTAAATTTATAATTTTTTATAAAACTAAAATTTAATTAAATATTATCATATAATATACATAAATCAATAATACATAATACTCAATATTAAATTAAAACTAGGAAACTTTATTCTACTTTTATGTATTTACTAAATATTACAAACACCTATCTCCTCATTATGATAGCTCACAATCCCTTGATTTTATAACTAATTATCATAATCTATAATATACCCAATATCTTTTCACTAGCTCCTTCTCTTCACATTATATATATATATCACAATTTTGTTTTTTTTTAATTATTTAAATGTTAACAAACTAATTTTTTTTGTTATCGAACTTAACAATTAAACAAGGACTAGCCGCCTGCCAAAGGTTCACAGTTCACAATTTGATATTTGAAATTAATGAAGGAAATTGAAAGACACTAGACAATCGGTAAAAATTTCTATGTTCTAAGGATTTCAATTACATAACCATTACACCCTTGCAAGCAACAAGCACCACCACGACCAGTATGAATGATTATATATTTTGATTTATATATATGATCATTAATATGTGATTTATAAAGAAACCATGACAAGTTGTATAAGAATGATGTGCATATTTATAAGATTATCAAAACATCCTTAAGTATATAATTTAAATAACATTCATAAATAAATATTAATTAATTCAGATAGATTTTAAACTTGATTTTAAAATCAATAGTTCATGACATTGCCCCCATAGTGTTCAATCTCTCCAAATGTGAGTTAATAGTTCATGACATTGCCCCCATAGTGGTCCGTCTCTCCAAATGTGAGTTAAGGTTGAGAGTTTGACCTTTTATATACATTTCCTAAATCCAAGCGTGTGTTAGTTATTATAAATCCAAGCTTGTGTTAGTTATTAAAAATGTTTGACTAATTTCAAAACTCTATTAATTATTTTAAAAATAAAAGTTAATTTTTTTTTTTTCTTAAAAGTTTTTCTTAAATTCAACTATTAATTATTAAACATCTTAATTAATATAATCAATGATTTATTACATATATCTACATGTTATTTTCATTTTCATGAAAATGTTTTTCTTTGTTATATTCTAACTTTTTGTTTTCATTTTCTTTCACCATAATAAAAATATAAGAAATATATTAATTTACATGTTCTTTCTCTGTTTTTATATACCTACTATAATAATAAGAATATGAGACATAACAGACATAACAATTAGAAATTTTGTATATACCTACTTTTAGAATAAAAATATGGCACATAACAGACATAAGATATTAGAAATTAAGATGGAAAGAAAAGTCATTCGATCTTCCTAACAAGAATTATGACTTCTCTAATTATAATGGATAGTAGAGAGTCGAGTGAGGCTGACTCCAATGCATACCGTTCTTGAAAACAAAAAACCTAATTGTTGGGACAGGTGGCCGATGGTCTAAATAACGAGGATTCGAACCAGAAATTGGTGTGATACCAGAGTGAAGGAAGGAGTAATAGGCGCCGCTGAAGAAGAAGATATTCAAATCCTCTCTTACAATTCCATCTCCATCCCTGCCCATCACATTAAATGCCTCCTTCAGTGCCCACATATGTGCAAGGTCAATATTTGATCTGCACTCATTTATTTCATGAATTTATGGCATGATGAGCTGCAAAATCCTTTGAAACTCCTCAAAATTGACAAAACCGTTGTTGTCAGCATCTGCAACAGATATCATGCCCTCCATTTTCTCTCTGCTCAAATCCTTCCCTAGGCTGAATCAACTACCAGGGAAAAAGTGTTGGAGATTCGAGAGACCGATTTTCCAATCGCTATCTTTGTCCAATACAATGAAAGCCTCCTTCATCTTCCATGATTCTTCCCCAGGATTTTCATTCTTTCAATGGCCCAATTCTATTTTTGCTACTATAACTAGCTATATGAACAACCTAGCTACCAATTTAAATTTGTTAGCAAAATCAGGTGGACTGGCCTCAAAAGTCCGATCAAACATTAGTGTGAAGTAAGGAATGCCATAGGAAAACAAGAGTCGTTGGATGGCCAAATAATTGTCAATTTACTAAAATGAATAAGGTAGGAGGGCAATGGATACTAGTTCTAGCCTTCCCAAAGCTACTTGGCATTTCTATCTAGCCACTCCTTCTAGATAGTCAAGCCTTGATTTATTTTGTAGAGAAGAAGCCAGTCGACAACAAGAAGGTATTAGAGTCCCCCCCGTAATTGAAAGACCAGTCAAGCTCAAACATGTATGGAAGGGATTTTGTTTAGAAGATCCGGAGTGAAATACCGGTCAAGCTCAAACATGCATCCCCACAATTGAAAGACAAGTCAGACTCAAACATGTATGGAATGGATTTCATTTATAATATCTGGAGTGAAAGACCGGTCAGGATCAAACATGCATCCCCCCAATTGAATGACCAGCCATACTCAAACATGCATGGAAGGGATTTCATTTAGAAGATTCAAAGTGAGATATTCCACTCTAGGGATGATCCAGGAGGATCTAAAAGAGCAAAAATTCATAGCCCTCAAATCTCAACAAAAACAGTGCCAAGTCGACATGCTCATGACAAGCTTTCCAACGATGCAAACAACACCTCAAACATAATCCTAACTAAGAAGTTATGTGCAGTCAAATTTTTGGTCAACCCAGTCAAAGTCAACTTCGTACAACTGACATCATCATCAGTCTGGGTGACATCAGTATGACATCATGCTGACATCAACAAGATGACATTGCAGCACCATAGGCTACCACATGTCACCTATTTTTGACATTTTGGGCTTCCAAATGGGCCATTAAAAACATGCCATGTGGCACTCCAGAAAGCACCATGTGGCACCACCCAAACATCACCACGTGGTAGCCCGATAGAGAGACTAGTGGCAGTGATACAGAACATGCACAAAAAATTAAGGGGCACCATTTGGCCCAATCAATGGATGCCACATGGCATCCCCAAAAACCCCAATGAGGACTGGGTAAAAACAAATTAAAAAGTATATAAATATGGTCATTGGGACAACGTAGGTACCGATTGAGAGGTGTCTGGCGGGCGTTACAACGCCATACCACATATGTTATATGTATGATATAGTTGGCGGTTATGATATAGTTGTTACAACTATATTCAAAATATAAATTTCAAACATACCAAAAGGGGGGTCTGTAGGGTTTGACCCCCAGACCTCCCCCAAACAAACCTCTAACATTAGAACCAGTTACTAATGAGCCAATGAGAAGATTTGGTAAGTTCACCCACAAAGTTTATTAAAACTCGAATTTTACCAAAGCTCGAGGGTGGGTGGGGAATATCTGTGCACCAGGAGGTCATACGAAGGCACAAATTTCTATACAAAGGAGTATTTATTGTAGCTGGTTGGCACACTTTATGAGGCAAAGAGCCCAATAGGGTCTTGGAGGTGACTATGTCATATTGAGATGATTTAACAATCATTTTTACACTACTCCTCGCCATGAATCCACTGGTGATGTTCATTTTTCCATCAGAGCTGCGGATCAGAAGGCCATTTTTTGGGCTTGAGGTATAATGATGTATTTATGCCAATTTTATTGTTGAGAATAATATAAAGCCTCTCCACTTTGAAGAAAGGCTCGGAGACGTAGTCCATGTTGGACGAACTATGTTATCATGTCTTGTGTTCTTTCTCTTATCCTCCTCTTTTCTCCATAATTATGTCCTCTTTAATGATGTTGCACATAAGATTTTAATTCACGCTCTTAATGTAATTCATGTAATGCCATCGAAGTAAATTTCCCGGATCAATTTCGTATCAGAGAGGTCTTCTTTGACTTGAATTGCGAGTGCAAATTCTTACTGGGGTCAAGCTCAAAGAAGGTGAAGGAAAACTTAATACTTTCAACCCAGAGATTGGATGTGCAACTCAAGGAAGAAAAATGGATGATGAAGAGAGGTGTGTCAAGCATGAGAAAAACTTTCACAAGATCTTCTATCAGATGTTAGACATGGTAGAAAAATTGTATGTAGATTACGAGAAGAAATTTGCAATGAAGGAGAAGAAGAAGAAAGTTAAAGGAGAGGATAGTGCTTAAGTGAACCATGGAAGTGGAGGAGATCCTCCTGAGCTTCCATCACCATCTTCAACTTGAAGTTCTTCTTTCTCTTCCTCTCATTCTCATCATTCTCAACATTATAGTTTTCATCCAAGTACTTCTAAAAATCCATTGTTGAAACTAGATGTGAAATTTAATTTTCCCATGTTTAATGGAGAAGCTAATGTAGACAAGCTTAATAATTGGATCAGACAAATCGAAGTTTACTACTGTGTTCCACATATCGAAGAGAAATAGATGAAAATCCAGTTGGATTCTCTTCGGCTGGAAGGTACAACCCTTGTTTGGTGGGTGACACAACTTCAGAAAGGTAGTAAGCATAATGGTAAAATCCTTTCTTCATGGTTTGAATTTATATCTGCATTGAAAAATAAATTTTATCCATTGGGTTATGTTCAAAAGGCCATGATGGAATGGGAAAATCTAAGACAGGGTAAAGGTCAGAATGTTCAGAGTTTCACAGAGGAATTTAGGAAACAAGCACTTGCATTAAACATTCCTTTAGATTCTCATGAAACTTTGATGAAGTATATTGGTTCAATCCACAGTTACATTCAACATACATTGTTATTGTTTAACCCCACAAACTTAGATGAAGTGTGTGTGCAAGAAAATCACATTGAGAATAAATTTGAGTGGGACTGAAGGGAACACATCCAAGTAAATCATGGTGGATTGAGAAAGAGAAAGTGAGGGAGCAATTCCCTCACTTTCCTGTTGATTGATGAGGCTTTTGGAGGCCCAAAATCTTCTTAGTGGGGAGGAATGATCCAAGAGGATCTAACAGGGAAAAAAATCAAAGTCCTCAAATCTCATCAAAATAAATTCCAAGTCGAAGTTCTCATTGCAAGATTTCCAATGGCACAAATGACACCTCAAATGGAGTCCGAACGAAGAAGTTATGACTAGTCAAATTTTTGGTCAACCTAGTCAAAGTCAACCTGTCTGTACAATTGACATCATCATCAGTCTGTAAAGGGTGACGCCAGCATGATTTCATGATGACATTAGCAGGCTGATGTGGAAACACCACAAAATTCCATGTGTCACCTATTTTTTTCATTTTGGGCTGCCAAATGGGCCAGTAAAACCATGCCACATGGCATCCCCAGGAAGCACCACATGGAACCACCCAAAGGCTGCCACATGGCATCCTGATAGAGAGAAAAGAGGCAGTGTATAAAGAGTAGGTGCAATAAATTAAGGGGCACCACGTGGCATCCCCAAAAATCCCAATGAGGGTTGGGTAAAAACAAATTAAAAAAAATTTCAAATATGGTCGTTGGTTGGACCCGGCAGCCGGCCTGACCAAGGACCCACTGAATCCGACCAAGTATAACAACCGACATTGCATCCAAAAATCTGGTCCCCATTACCGAAAAATTCCATGAGAATCACGACACAGGTACCATTTGATAGATCCATGCATGGGTTGTTTCATGGGACTTGGTGCCAAAGGTTATCCGCGGTGCCAAATCTGGCGGGCGTTACAATCTGGTGGGTGTTACAACACCATAACACATATGTTATATGTATCAAATAGTTGGAGGTCACAATATAGTTTTTACAACTATATTCAAAATATAGTTTTAAAACATACCAAAAGGGGGGGGGGTCTGTAGGGTTTAACCCCCAGACCTCCCCCAAACAAATCTCTAACATTAGAACCATTTAACAACGAGCTAATGGGTAGACTTGGTAACTCCGCTCAAAAAGTTGATTAAAAATCAACTTTTACCAGAGCTTGGGGGGATATCCGCGCACCAAGAGGTCATATGGAGACACAAAGTTCTATGTAGAGGAGTATTTATTGCAGGTGGATGACACACTTTATGAGGCAAAGAGCCCGACAGGGCCCTGGAGGTGACTATGTCAGATTGAGACAATTTGATCATTGTTTTTACACTACTCCTTACCACGAATCCATCAATGATGTTCATTTTTTCATTAGAGCTTCAGATTAGAAGTCCATTTTTCGGGCTTGAGGTATAATGATGTATTTATGCCAATTTTATTGTTGAGAATTGTAACACACCCGACCCCTAAATACTCTTTTAAGGGGTGAGGCGTCATAATTTCATTTTCTCCTTAACTATCTTGTCTTGAATCATCTCTTCGAAATGATTTATCCTCTTCCACTTACCCATATCTTTCTAATGACTCCTACCATGCACTAATCCAACCATTGGTTTATATCTTACGACTTCCCAAAGTTCCGCGACATTCAATAGATGAGAATTGTGCGACATCTATGGGGATTTCATCCCGAATCATACCCTCTCTAGGGTCCTATCCTGAGAAGAGAGATTCGGTCGACAAAGCTTCCAACATTTGGCATAATCATTGTCTAACTCTCTGGCTGGTGGAAGTTATGACATTTCAGAGTTCATGGTCACTTTCACTCGCAAACCTCCCAAACTCCGAACTCATGGATCAGATGACCAAGGGGAGTCCCGTGGGATCCCTATATCCATAGTCCAAGTCACTTCAAAACTTCAGGTTTCAGAAGACTAGGCTGTGCTAACACGTGACTCTCCTGGTGTACAAACTCTGAACTCGTAGAACTAGCGGTTGAGGTGGATCCCAAAGGATCCATAGATCCATGGTCTAGGTCATTTCACGACTTCGGGTTTCAGAAGACTAGGTCATGCTAACACGCGACTCTCCTGATGCGTGAACTTCAAACTCGTATATCAAATGGTTCAGGTGGATCCCGAAGGATCCATAGATCCACGATATAGGTCACTTCGTGACTTCGGGTTTTAGAAGACTAGGCCGCTCTAACACACAACTCTCCTGATGCACAAAATCCGAACTCTAGAGTTAAATATCACACTCCTTCCCACAACCAACTGTCATGTTAGCCCTAGGTTCCCTTCAAACAGATCTCATTCGTCCGACTTCCAGACCAGGAAAAATCGTCCCTTATGTTGCTTTCACATGACCATTTTCCTGAGCTTTACCTTGGGCAGGTTATGGACTTGGGTCAGGAAATTCACCCAACAAGGGGTCTGAGAGAGAGATATCCTCTTGAGACGAGTGGTTACAGGTTGACACGATGCCTCCTATATCAACCGTTTAACGTCTCACACCCAGGAAAGCCTCCGGAGTTAAGATGGGCATACAATCTATCAATGGAAAGTGTGAATTCATAAGGAGATGGAAGCATATGCATATCATAGTCATTTCATATAGAAAACGTTTACAAATGCATCTAAATATATTTTTATAACCAAGTAATCATTCATCATTCTAATTCAAAAATTAAATAAGCGAAAGGACTTATCAGAACCAGACAATGCGAAGCGACTACTGGAAGGGGTGCTCGTTTCCACCCAACCGTAGGCTCAGTCACTCCAAACAAATTTACCACTAGCCACCCTCAAGCTGGACCATGATGCTCTATAACACAACCTTTTCTTCTCACTCAACCACAGTAGGGACAGAGGTTACTCTCCTCTTCCCGCATGATCCTGGAAATGGTTTACATGATACCAAGAAAGGAGGACTAGTCTCATTTATTAGCTTGTATCAAAACCTTCTCTTCCATTTCATGTATCCAGAACACTTAGTTTTGGAATCTTTCTTGAATCCTCGAGATTCACTTCCCATCTCTACGCTCTTCGCAGGTGTGTTATTTCTTCCTCTTCCCACCACACCTTCCTTTCTCACCTCTTTCAACAAGTTCGAGTGTGGCTCCAATTCCCAGTCTGTAGTCAGGTCTGGAAGCCTTATGGATGAGTGTTATGCCCCATCCGCTCATTAAATATTGAGGAGGTCTTCCCACCCACCAACCTGACTATAATTCATTTATGGGTCAGAGGACGGTTATGGTCCTGAGAAATTAAATCCAATAAGGACTGTTTTGGTGAAGGCTAATGCAACCATTCCTAGTCCCCTTCACCCTCTCTTTGTGTATCATATGTGGTATTTCCAATTACACCCCCCCCCACCCCCTCCAGTAGTCACATGACACTTGTCCATTTTCTTAGTAATTAATTAGGTTCACATTCGTTTACCTTTCAAACAAAGGTCCATCAAATCAATATTCACACATTTAAAGTTTTCCATAGTCTCTTGGCCATTTATAGTTATATTTACAAGTTGGGGGAAACAAAGTGTTACAATTCCCTCCCCCTTAAAGGAACATCATCCTTGATGTTCTATCTATTAACATATCATGTATGTACATAAGTGAACAAAAAGGGGTATGCCTGTCTCATGGCATCCTCCATTTCCCATGTGGCCTCATCTGGGCCAAAGTGTTTCCATAGCACCTTGACCTGTGCAATGGTTCGGTTCCTGAGTGGGGTTTCCTTCCTGTCTAGTATGACTTGAGGTTTTGGTAGGAATTATCCCTCCGGTTCCACCTGGATCACAAACTAGTCAATTATGTGATTAGAATCATGTACATATTTCTTCAACAATGAAACATGGAAAACATTATGTTCTTTTACTATGGGAGGAAGTGCTAGCCTATAGGCTACAGGTCCCACTCTATATAAAACTTCAAAGGGTCCACAATACCGAGGTGCCAACTTGGCACAAGCTCCCATCTGCAGGGAAATCTTCCTGGGCCTAAATCTGAGATAGATGTGGTCTCCCGTCTTGAATTCTCTGGGGGTTCTCTTTATGTCGGCGTAACTTTTCTGTCTATTTTGAGTGATTTTTAGATTTTGCTTTATTTGAACCACTTGTTGTTCCATTTCCTTCAACATGGTGGGTCCAATTGTAATTTTGTCCATGGGATTACTCCAACTTACTCGAGTATTGCACAACCTACCATATAGGACTTTGAAAGGGCTCATCTTTAGTGATTCTTGGTAGTCGTTGTTGTAGGCAAATTCCACTAGGGGCAGGTAATCTTCCCAATTTTTAGGTTGATGCATTACATGCATCCTTAACATGTCTTCTAAGATTTGGTTCACCCTTTTTGTCTGTCCATCGGTTTTAGGATGATAGGTTATGCTAAACAATAATTTGCTCTCTAGACTAGCCATCAAAGATTTCCAAGTTTGAAGTAAATTATGTGTCTCTTTTAGACACATTCTCCTTAGGCATGCCCTGTAGTCTGAATATCTCATTCATGAATATGTTGGCAATATATATTTCCTTGCAAGTCGCTTTGACAGGAATAAAATGAGCGAACTTGTTCAATTTATCCACCACTACCATGATGGCGTCATTCTTCCTGGCCGATGTTGGTAATCCGGTGATGAAATCCATGGAGATGGTCTCCCATTTCCATTCTGGGATTGGTAGAGGTTGTAATAATCCTACTGGGTGCCGTTGCTCTGATTTAACCTGCTGGCATTCTAGACATTTAGCTAAATACTCAACTATGTCTTTCTTCAATCCAGACCAATATAATTGTTTCCTGGTGGCCATGACCATCTTCTGATAGCCCGGATGGCTGGTGTATGGTCTCTTGTGCAATTTGTCCATTATGAACCTCTTCAAGTCATCACAACTTGGAATATATAGCATGTTTCGGTAAGTCAACATACCTCCATCTAGCATCTGGTAGCCTTCATACTTTATCCTTGTGGGTTCTTGCTCCAGGTACGAGATCACGGTCTGTAAGAATGCATCTGTTTCTTGTGCATTCCTGACTCTTTCCTTGAAATTATTCACATAGGTGCTCACCGCTGCCAGATGAATTGTTTTCATACTTCTGCTAAGGGAATTAACCACCTTATTTTCCTTTCCTTTGATATGTTTTATTTCTAAATCAAACTCGCTAAGGAGGGCCATCCACCTAGCTTGTTTAGAATTGAGTTTTGGTTGGTCAAATAGGTGCCACAATCCACAATGGTCTATCATAAGTACAAATTTCCTACCCAGGAGGTAATTCCTCCACATTTTCAAAGTGTGCATTATGGTGGCCAACTCTAGATCATGGATCACATAGTTGACTTCATGCTCATTCAATTTTTGGTATTCATAGCAAACTACGCTTCCTTCTTTCATAGGGACTCCTCCAAGTCCTTCCTTGCAGCCATTTGTGAACATGTGGAAGTCATTATCGGGATAAACGATATTCAACACGGGCACATGAGTCAGAAGGTGTTTTATTGTCTGAAACCTTTCTTCACATTCCGGTGTCCAAATGAATTTAACCCCCTTCCTCTGGAGGGCAGTGATTGGACAACCAATCTTGGAAAACCCTTTTATAAACCTCTTATAGTATCCTTATAAACCCATAAAGGATCCGATATCTGAAACATCCTTTGGGGTAGGCCATTCCATGATGGATATGATCTTGTCAGGGTCTATTGCTACCCCTTCTTCAGATATGACATGGCCCAAGTAATGTATTTGCTTTTGGAAAAAGTCACACTTGCTAAATTTGGCGTAGAGTTGATGCTCTCTTAGCACTTGAAGTACAAGTCTAAGATGTTCCTCATGTTCCTCTCTATTCTTGGAGTAGATTAAGATATCGTCAATAAAAATCAATACAAATTTGTCTAGGAATTTGCTGAGTACATTGTTCATCAAGCACATAAAGGTGGCAGGGGAATTGGTTAATCCAAATGGTACTACCACAAATTCGTAGTGACCATATCTCGTCCTGAAGGCAGTTTTGTGGATGTCTTCATCCTTGATTCAGAATTGATGGTATCCAGATCTCAAGTCAATCTTTGAGAAAATGGAAGCACCCCCCAATTGATAAAACACGTCATCGATTCTAGGTAAGGGGTACTTGTTCTTTATGGTTACCTTATTGAGCTGTCTATAATCTATGCATGGTCGGAGTGTACCATATTTCTTCTTCACAAATAGGACTGGTTCTCCCCATGGAGACATGCTGGGCCAGATGTAGCCTTTTTCCATCATTTCCTTTAGTTGTAGTTTGATCTCAAATATCTCGGGTGTACTCATCCTATAGGGGGTCCTAGATACTGGCACTACTCCTGGTGCAAGTTCTATTGAGAAGTCAATGTCCCTTCTCGGAGGTAGACCCGATACCTCTTATGGAAACACATCTCTATAGTCTCTTAGTATGGGGTGGTCTTCTAGGCTTGGTCTGTCATTCTCAACAGATTCCCACACCTGTATTGCATATAGAGGACATCCCTTTCTGCAATACTTTTTCATTTGAAGGGTTGATATTCGTCTCACTGAGACAGGTTTCTGGATCCCTTGGAGGGTCATCTTTCTCCCTTCTTTATTTACACATTCTAAGGTTTTATGGTAACAATCTAGCTTAGTTTTATATGCAACTAGCCAGTCCATACCAATCAACAGGTCATACGATTCTAGGGGAAGCATGTTAAAGGTAGCTTGGGTGGGAAATCCGTCCACTGTGAATTGATAAGTTGGTATGACCTCTGCTATTTTTCTTTTGGTGCCAGTAGCTAACTGTACCAACCATGGCTTAACATCTTTATGTGGTTGTAATTTACACTTATCAATGGTATGAGGGGCCACATAACCCAAATTAGAAACAAGGTCAATTAAAATAGATACTATATGGTTGGCGATCATACCTTCCATCTCCACCACTAAAGCTTGGTGGCCGACTTGTTTATTATCCATGACTGCATAAATTCGTGGCATACTCCTGGCCACATAATTGATGGTGGTAGCTTCTTGGACATTGTAAATTCTCCTATTTTTCTGTCGTCTGTGCAGACAGTCCCTAAGTAGATGTTCTTCTCCACAACCCCAACATTTCAAGGGTTCTTTCTTTGGGTTATCAATATTTCTTGGGTTTGATCCAAAAGGTTTATTCTTGCTATGGGAGGGGAAATTTTGTTGGTGTACGCTTCGGGTAGGAAATCTCATCCTTGAATCATTCTTATAGTTTTTAAATCTTCGGGATTTGAACCCCTTTTTCTGGAACCCTGAACTATTCTTCTGCTTCCAACCCTCGCGAGGTTCTGTTTGAGGCCCAAATTGTTCATAACAATATCTCTCCTTTCAGATAGTGTCTTCTAGGGTCTTTGGCTCTTCAAACTCAATTATGTTCTGGTAGGTATTAGGTGACCCACTGATGAATCGTTGCACCTTTTCCTTTTCTTCTTTTATGTAGGGTACATACCTCAACAACTCAAGGAATCTGCTAACATATTCCTCTATGGTGAGTTGTCCCAGCTTGAGTTCATAGAACTCTTTAGTCTTCTCTTCAAAATATTTTTCCGACAAATACTTCTTCTTGAAGTATTTCTCAAACCGTTCCCATGATAGGTCCTCTTCATGAATCCCTTTCACATTCTTAAGGTCTTCCCACCAAATGGAATCCTTTCCATTCAGGTTGAAAGTGGCTACTCGGGCCTTCAAGTTTTCAGAGAAATCATGGACTCTGAAATACTTCTTTAGTCCAAGCATCCAGGCCTCCGCCTCCTCTCCTTTCTTAATCTCACCATCGAAAGAGGGTGGTTTGGCCTTCCTGAATTTTTCAAGATTATGACTTTTTGAATGATTTTGTTTCTTCCATTTTCTTTAAGAATGTGAACTAGTTCTACTACTAGAAGATCCTTTTGAGTCGTCAGTTTCCTTTCCAGAGGATTCATCCGATGCTTTTCCCCTGTCTCTAGGTTGGACCTTTCTCGAGGTACTCCTCCTAGTGTGGGCACTTAAAGGACCATGTTTCCGTATCTCAGGTGGACTTTGACTCCTATTTGTCTGTTGTTGGTCCACATGACTAGTGTCAGGTCCATGTTGCAGTTGTCTTTGTATGTTGGATAAACTCTGCAACAAGACTGCATTAATTTCTGTTTTCTTCTCTTGCTCTTTTATCAATCTCTCGTTGTCGGCCTTGCAACTCTGTAATTCAGCAATGAGACTCTTCACAGTCTCATCCATATCTGGAGGGGTATCTACCGCCCTCCTCTCGTCAGACTCTTTGTCTCTATTGTGGGAGCCATCCCCCACTTCATGGCGTGCCACCATTCTATAAGATTGCAGTTTCCAGCGGTTGATCGACTGCTTGAGTGTAGACAAAACACTTGTTGTTATCTAACATTATATTAGTTCATAACCAACACATAATTCATATTTCTTAAATACATATAGACACAACAATAAGTTGTCATTCTTTTCTATAATAAGGGATTAAATAAACTTTTTTAGGAAGGGAATAAGGTAGGATGTCACCCTTTAATGTGGTTTCTACGCAACTTTCCATGAGCCTAAGAAGGCCAAGTGTTGTAACCATGCTCTGATACCAATTTGTAACACACCCGACCCCTAAATACTCTTTTAATGGGTGAGGTTTCATAATTTCGTTTTCTCCTTAACTATCTCATCTCGAATCATCTCTCCGAAATGATTTATCCTCTTCCACTTAACCGTATCTTTCTAACAACTCCTACCAGGCATGAATCCAACCCTTGGTTTATATCTTATGGCTTCCCAAAGTTCCTCGGCATTCAATAAATGAGAATTGCGTGACGTCTACGGGGATTTCATCCCAAATCATACCCTCTCTAGGGTCTTAGCCCGAGAATAGAGATTCGATCGACAAACCTTCCAACATCTGGCATAATCCTCGTCTAACTCTCTGGCTAGTAGAAGTTACAACGTTTCAGAGTTTGTGGGTGCTTTCACTCGTGAACCTCCCGAACTTGGAATTCATGGATCAGATGGCCAAGGGGAGTCTCGTGGGATCCCAAGATCCACGGTCCAAGTGACTTCACGACTTCAAGTTTTGGAAGACTAGGTCACGCTAACACGCGACTCTTCATGTGCGTGAACTCCGAACTTGTAGATCTGATGGTTGAGGTGGATCCCGAAGGATCCATAGATCCACGGTCCAAGTCGTTTCGTGACTTCGGGTTTCGGAAGACTAGGCCACGCTAACACACGACTCTCCTTATGCACGAACTCTGAAATTGTAGATCGAACAGTTGAGGTGGATCCTGAAGGATCCATAGATCCACGGTCCAGGTTACTTCATGACTTCGGGTTTCAGAAGACTAGGCCGCACTAACACGTGGCTCTCCTGATGTGTGAATTCTGAACTCTAGGGTTAACTCTTGCACTCCTTCCCACAACCAACGGTCATGTCAGCTTTGGGTTCCCTCCGAAAATATCTCGTTCGTGTGACTTAGAGACTAGGAAAAATATTCCCTTCTGCTACTTTCGCATGACCATTTTCCTAACCTTTACCCTGGGCAGGTTATGGACTTGGGTCTGGAAATTCACCCAACAAGGGGTTTTGAGAGAGAGATATCCTCTTCAGACGGGGGTTACAGGTCGACACGATGCCTCCTATCTCGATCGTTTAACGTCTCACGCCCCATAAAGCCTCCGAAGTTAAGCTGGGCATACAGTCTATCGGTGGAAAGTGTGAATTCACAAGGAGATGGAAGCATACACATATCATATCCATTTCACACAGAAAATGTTTACAAATGCATCTAAATATATTTGTATAACCAAGTAATCATTCATCATTCTAATTCAAGAATTAAAGAAGGGAAAGGACTTATTAGAACAAGACAATGTGAAGCGACTACTGGAAGGGGTGCCCGTTTCCACCCAACCGTAAGCTTAGTCACTCCAAACAGATTTACCACTAGCCACCCCGAGTTGGACCACGATGCTCTGCAACACAAACTTTTCTTCTCGCTCATCCATAGTAGGGATAGAGGTTATTCTCCTCTTCCCGCAGGATCCTAGCAATGGTTTACACGATACCAAGCAAGGAGGACTAGCCTTGTTTATCATCTTGTATCAAAACCTTCTCTACCATTTCCTGTATCCAGAACGCTTAGTTTTTGAATCTTCCTTGAATCCCTGAGATTCACTTCCCGTCTCTGCACTCTTTGCAGGTGTGTTTTTCTTCCTCTGCCCACCACACCTTCCTTTCTTGCCTCTTTCATCAAGGTCATGTGTGGCTCGAGTTCCCAGTCCATAGTCAGTTCTGAAAGCCTTACAGATGAGTTTTATGCCGCATTCCTTCATTAAATATTGAGGAGGTATTCCCACCCACTAACTTGATTATAATTCATTTCTGGGTCAGAGGAAGGTTCTGGTCCTAAGCAATTAAATCCAGTAAGGACTGGTTTGGTGAAGGTTAACGAAACCATTCTTGGTCCCCTTCACCCTCTCTTCGTGTAGCATCCATGGTATTTCCAATCACACCCCCCCTCCAGTAGTCACACAACACTTGTCCATTTTCTTAGTAATTAATTAGGTTCACATTCATTTACCTTTCAAACAAAGGTCCATCGAATGAATATTCACACATTTAAAGTTTACCATAGTCTCTTGGCCATTTATAGTTATATTTACAAGCTGGGGGAAACATGGTGTTACAATTCCCTCCCCCTTAAAGGAACATAATCCTCGATGTTGTATCTATTAACATATCCTGTATGTACAGAAGTGAACAAAAATGGGTATAGATGTCTCATGGCATCCTCCATTTCCCATGTGGCCTCATCTGGGCTAAAGTGTTTCCACTGCACCTTGAACTGTGAAATGGTTTAGTTCTTGAGTGGGGTTTCCTTCCTGTCTAGTATGACTTGAGGTTTTGGTATGAATTATCCATCCGGTTCCAGCTGGATCACAGACTAGTCAATTATATGATTAGAATCATGTACATATTTCTTCAACAATGAAACATGGAAAACATTATGTGCTTTTACTGTGGGAGGAAGTGCTAGCCTATAGGCTACAGGTCCCACTCTATCTAAAACTTCAAAGGGTCCACAATACCAAGGTGTCAACTTGGCACAAGCTCCCATCCGCAGGGAAGCTCAAGCCAATTAGATATGGACCCTTCACCATCTTGAAGAAAATTGGCACAAATGCATTTCGCCTAGATCTACCACCATACATGTAGATATACTCATTTGTAAACATAGAGAACTTGAAACTTTATGAGCCTCCAATAATCATGGATCAACATGAGAGTGTTTCAGTACCTTCCCTGGACGAGTTTTCTCTCGAGTACTTGGACGAGTCGAAGGAAGATATCATCTTGGACAAAAGGATGAGGACTTCATGCAAGGGTGATGTAGAATATATTTGAGTAGGACTAAAGGGAACACATCCAAGTAAATCATGGTGGATTGATAAAAAGAAAGTGAGGGAGCAATTCCCTCACTTCCCTGTTGATTGACAAGGATTTTGGAAGCCCAAAATCTTCTTAGTGGGGAGGCATGATCCAAGAGGATCTAAAAGGGAAAAAAATTAAAGTCCTCAAATCTCATAAAAAACAATGCCAATTCGAAGTGCTCATCACAATATTTCCAATGGCATAAACGACACCTCAAATGGAGTCCGAACGAAGAAGTTATAGCTAGTCAAATTTTTGGTCAACCTAGTCAAAGTCAACATGTCCATACAACTGACATCATCATCAGTCCGTACAGGGTGACGTCATCATGATGTCATGCTGACATTAGCAGGTTGATGTGGCAGCACCACAGGCTTCCATGTGTCACCTATTTTTGGCATTTTGGGCTGCCAAATGGGCCAGTAAAACCATGCCACATGGCATCCCCAAGAAGCACCACATGGCACCACCCAGAGGCTGCCACGTGGCAGCCCGACAGAGAGAAAATAGGCAGTGTCTAAAGAGTAGGTGAAAAAAATTAAGGGGCACCATGTGGCCCAATTAGTGGATGCCACATGGCATCCCCAAAAATCCCAATGAGGGATGGGTAAAAAAAAAATAAAAAAAATTTCAAATATGGTCATTGGTCAGACCCGGTGGCCGGCCCGACCAAGGACCCACTGAATCCAACCAAGTATCACAAATGACATTGCATCCACAAATCTGGCCCCCATTACCGAAAACTTCCACGAGAATCATGACATAGGTACCATTTGATAGGTCCATGCATGGGTCATGTCATGGAACTTGACGCCAAAGGTTATCTATGGTGCCAAATCTGGTGAGCGTTACAATGCCATAACACATATGTTATATGTATCAGAGAGTTGGAGGTCACAATATAGTTGTTACAACTATATTCAAAATATAGTTTTCAAACATACCNGGTGTCTGTAGGGTCTGATTACCAGTCCTCCCCCAAACAAATCTCTAACATTAGAACTAGTTACCAACGAACCAATGGGAAGACTTGGTATGTCTGCCCAAAAAGTTGATTAAAACTTGAATTTTACCAGAGCTCGGGGGGGGGAGGAGATCCGTGCACCAAGAGGCCATATGGAGACATCGAGTTATATGCAGAGGAGTATTTATTGTAGGTGGATGGCACACTTTATGAGGCAAAGAGCCCAACAGGGCCCTGGAGGTGATTATGTCAGATTGAGACGATTTGATAATTTTTTTTACACTACTCCTTACCACGAATCCATCAGTGATGTTCGTTTTTTCATCAGATCTATAGATAAGAAGTCCATTTTTCGGGCTTGAGGTATAATGATGTATTTATGCCAATTTTATTGTTGAGAATAATATAAAGCCTCTCCACTTTGAAGCAGGGACCAAAGACGTAGTCAATGTTGGACGAACTACGTTACCATGCTTTATGTTCTTTCTCTTCTTCTCCTCTTTTCTCCATAATTATGTCCTTTTTAATGATGTTGCACATAAGGTTTTAATTCATGCTATTAATGTAATTCATGTAATGTCATCGAAGTAGAGTTCCTGGATCAAGGGAGAACACCACACATGGAGAGGTACTAAGTCACTTAGGGGGACAAAAACAGGAATAAGGTCAATCTATGAACACGCTTCACTCAACGGAAGGGTTTTCTGGTGCACTGCTTCTAATGGTCACTATTGATGCTTAAACTGGTGGACAATAAAACTGAAATTGGAACGCCACAAGGGGGAGTCGTCCTTGCCAGTAAGGATGTTGGATTTGATACTATAGAAAATATCCTACATATCCTACATATGGTAGAGAATATCAAACCAGAAAAAGGAGAAGAGTTGTTAAAGCTAGCCAATAAACCCTAACCAAACCAGGCTCCAATGCAAAAATGCAAATTTTTGATAATACTCATGTAGTCATCAACTAGTATGTTTCCAAAGCATCTCAACCAAACATATTCTAAGTTGTAAGCAAGGAGCATTTGGTATGTAGGGTAAGTAAATGTTTTTATGACTTAAAGTTGGACCCAAAACTCAGGTACACTCAAATATATGGTAAATATATTATAGGAACTGCATTTGAAAGAGAATATACTAATCCAAATCTATATGCTAGAGGTACTAGTGATGATGTTGTGATCGTAGTAGCTTATATGGATGACATAAACATAATTGGTAGTGAGGCCAACATGATTCAGAGGGTAAAATTTAACTTGTGCTCATCATTTGAGATGATTTATTTAAGCCTCCTTCACTATTGTGTAGGTGTATAAGTTTGTTAGACTTATGTTGATGTCCAAGTCACAAATAAAGTATGATTAAAATTTTCTTGAGAGGTTTAGAACTATCAATTGCAAATCAACAAGTAAACATATGGAGGCTAGCCTGAAATTATCATCCAAATCTTACTCAATATGGACAACTAGTGGGAAGCTTGATGTATCTTATACCTTACCTACATACCCATGTACCTACCTAATCTTGAACAACCAAGTCATATCAATTAGCATAGAGAAGGATGGAAATGTGAAGTCTCCCATTCACTTACTTGGTGTAAAAAATAACCTCTTAATTTTCCAAACCCATGTGACAAAATAGTGATGAGATCAATGGTTGGAGTGAATAAGGAGGTTGAGTGGTGAAAAATATGAGGGAATTCTTGAAAGCCACGGGAATGCACAAAGGGAAAGTTGGTGTGAACGAAAAGGGAAGAAGCTCTGGACACCAAATAAGGTTAGACAAAAAATGGTTCTAGGAGGAGATGTTGGCTTGGAGGATGCATGCAATCTGGCAATGTGTGCTCTAGTGGGTAGGTTCACTTACAGAGTGTTGGGATGCCAAG
The DNA here is from genome assembly GCA_009831015.1 of Picea engelmannii. Lineage (NCBI taxonomy): Eukaryota > Viridiplantae > Streptophyta > Pinopsida > Pinales > Pinaceae > Picea > Picea engelmannii. The sequence continues at coordinate 33,856 of ML831544.1, read as the reverse complement.
GTATTATGAGTTGGGTGGAGAAAACCTGGAACATTTTTCTAGGGTACACCATGGAGATGATGATTCTCATTAGGGGGTGGTTATGTTTTATTTTCAGAATTCTGGAATACTCTCATCAATTTTTACAGAACACCTAGGTTGTAAATGGAGGTAGCCTTATGATTAAAATATGGTGATTGGGCTTCGACCCCGTGTTGGAGTACTTCTAGTTTAGACACATATGGGTGTTTCTACCAGGCTTAACAATACAGTTTTGGAATGAAGGTGATTTTATAGCCATAGAAAATGAACTGGGGAGGTATCTACATGTTGAAGACTCAATCCTAAAGGGAGCTCATAGGAGGATGGGGAAATTCTTGGTGAAATTAGACATTCACAATGGGATGTTGGAAACACTCGATATAGAGTGGAGGGGGATGATTTATAGTCAAAATTTAGACTATTTGGGACTACCTTTTTGATGCACCTCTTGCAAAAGAACAGGGCATATGCGCAAAGATTACAAAGGATTAGTCTCAGATGAAGAATCTGATAAATCATTGAACAGGGAAGCAACCTACAATGATTATTCGAGGGAGGAACCACTATGGAGTGGGGAAGGTACTTAGACAGAGGAGGACTCCTTGAACACATAAGTGAATGATTATGTCATATGTAAGTTAAAACCCTTATTCCCACCATTTTTTCCACCTTGACAGTATTAGAAATTGAGTGTTTAAATATCTACAAAAAATCTCCCACAAAGGATACTATGGTAAGAACATTCTATGAGAGTCTTGTTAGGGAGTTGGAGAAGGAAGGTATCACTGATACTATTATTGGAAGTCAGGATCCGAAATCCTGTGAAAAGAATGAAACAACTTCCCAGGATTGTGTTGGGAATTTTGGGGACCCTCCTAAAGAAGATCGGATGGGAAGTGAAATGTTGGCATGGAGGGTTTCTAGAGGGAACTCTCTGGAAACAATTTTGGAAACTTTCATCCCTTCTTATTGGGTCTTGGTTATTTAAAAACCTTTAAAATTCTATGAAGGATGCTCGATGGTATTATGTGGGAAGGAAGGTAAGACATATAGAGAGGATGGGTTTCAGAGGAGGATTCGAGGAAAAGATCCATTGAAGGAACACTGGATGGGGGGCTTGGGGCTAAATGTATCACCTATCAAAACAAGAAGTGCACGCAGAAAATATGTGGGTAGTAAAGGGGATTTGGTAAAACAAGGCAACAATAGTTCTAAACAAAGGGCTCTTAGAGGACTCAAAGCCCTAGCCAGAACTAAATAATGAAACCTATTTCACTAAATATAAGGGGATTTGGAGGGGCTCTTAAAATTACATCCCTCCGCATACTATTGTTAACTATTATGCCAAATATTATATTTTTGCAGGAAACTATGGTGGAAGGAGTGAAAGTAAGGGACCTAGTTACAAAAATATTGCCTCATTGGTATTGTTGTGCATCTGACTCAGTGAGTTAGTATGGGGGATTTTGTGTGGTCTGGAACCCCGCCAAGATGGTCCTTCAACCTTCTATTACTTGTGCAGGTATTCTCCTAGAAGGAAAAACACTTGAGGGAAACATGACTGTCTCTCTCTTTAACTGTTACGACCCATACATAGACATAAAATATTTCTGGGATGTGGTGGTTGCTAGTTGTCTGTTAGCTACCAAAAATATAATCCTTGCAAAGGACCTAAATTTCACAATTTCATTATGCGAAGTTTGGGTCACGAAATCCATATTAGACCCTCTGGCTGATTTTTCCAACAATTTTTTCAGAACTCAGATCTGGTAGATATTGTGCCTTTAGAGTATGCCCCTACTTGTTGCAATGAGAGAGAAGGATTAAAGAGCATAGAAAAAATATTGGACAGAGCGTCCATGTTAGAATATTTGGTCACATTGGTCGGGAGGTACATAACTCGGGTAGCTTACCCATTCTTTTCAGATCATGCTCTGAGTGTGCTGCAATTTGATGATGGATAGAGGTTGATAGCTTATCCTTTCAAACTAAACCCTATTTGGCTGGAATAGAAGGGATTCAATGACCTAGTTGATTCAGTGTGGAATTCTAATGAGTTCGACTCAGAACTATCAGCCATGAGAATATTAGTAGGGAGATTAAAAGTTCTAAAACAAAAAGTGAGAGGATGGGTGAAATTACAAAAGAAAATGAGAGTCCATGAGTTAAAATATCTAGAGGAGGAATTAAATAAATCTTAATTCTCAAAATCATGTGGGAGGGCATTGATGGATATTGATATCCACATCAAAGAGTTGTAAATAAAAGAAAGGAATTCCTCTTAGATGAAGAAGAAACATGGAGACAAAAAAGAAGGGCAATTTGGCTCAAGCAGAGAGATCAAAATACAAAGTTTTTTCATCAATTTGCTAGTCACAGGAAAAATCAAAATGCAATTTGGGAGATGAAGGATGAAACAGGTTTAAGCCACACAGATCAGGAAGCTATTGAGTCTGAATTTGTGAGATATTTCAAAGCCTTCTATGGAGAGACAGGGCAGAATACAATTGTAGAACAAATGAAAGTTGTACAACATTATCCCAACTTCTTCTCTGAGAGAGATGTCAAAGAGCTTGAAAAGCCATGTTCTATAGATGAAATCAAAAGGGTGCTGAAGATTTTTGCTAAGGACAAGAACCCTGGTCTGGACGGATGGATAGCGTAATTCTTTCTCAAGTTATTTGATCTAATAGGTAATAATATTCAGGAAGCAGTAGCGAAATCAAAGATCTCTGGTTCGATGGTAAGTTCATTAAATTATAATTTCATAGCACTAATTCTAACAGTGGATAAGCCTGCAATTTTTTGGGATTTTAGACCCATTTCCTTGCAAAATCTATCTTACAAAGTCATCGCAAAAATTCATAGAGATCAGATTAAATTCGTTGTTGCTTAAGGCCTTATCTTCAGAACAGTTTGGGTTTTTAAAGGGAAGGAAAATATTGGATGTTGTAGGTGTAGCTCAAGAATTCTTACACAACATAAAGTCCAAGAAATTGAAATTCGTATTTATAAATATAGACTTGCAAAAATCATACGACTATGTAAATTGGGACTTCCTCAGGTTAGTCCTTCTAAAGACGAGCATTGGATTAAATTTAACAAACTGGATTATGAGTTGTGTAGCCACTCCAAATTTTGGAATTTTGGTAAATGGTGGATCTACATCCTTTTTCAAAAGTGAGCATGAGCTAAGACAATGATTTCCCTTTTTGCCATTACTCTTTATTCTAGTCATGGAGGGACTAAGTCTATTGCTCAAGCAGGCAAAAGCTGAAGGAAAATTTTCAGGGGTAAAAACCTCAAGACTACTCAAGATCTTTCTCCTTTTGTTTGTGGACGACGTCTTGATCATGAATAAAGCTTGGGATACATAATGGGTGGAGATATTTTCTATCCTTACAGTCTTTTATAGAGCATCGGGGTTGTTTATAAAACCCCAAAAATCTTCCATGCACTTTGCAGGTATCATAGATTCTGATCTGGATACATTTAAAGATAATTTTCCCTTTAATTTCTTTGGATTGGATGTAGGATTATGATACCTGGGATAATTCCTCAAGCCTGCAAATTATCAGGTTGAATACTAGAGATGGCTCCTTCAACAATTTGAAAAAAGGATTGGCACCTAGAGTCATCGTTGGTTGGGAGATATGTCCTTGTTAAAGTTGCATTGGAAAGTTTATCTGTGTACTGGCTAGCCATAGAAAACATTCAAGTTACAGTTCTTAACAGTATTAGAAAACGAATGTATAGGTTCCTTTGGTCAGGTTGTGGGGAGACAAAATGGATCCATCTCTACAAATGGGAGGACCTAGCAAATCCAAAAGACTACATCGATTGGGGTTTCAAACACTTAACTTGGTTTAGTAAAATGTTGGTTGCAAACACCCTTTGGCGTTGTTTGATAAAAGAGGGCCTTTGACATAGGGTCATAATGGATAAATACATACAATCCTCCTCAGTGGTTTCTTCGCTCATAAAACCTTTGAAAAATTCACCAAATTCCTCAAGCACCTGGAGGTTCCTTCTCAAATCCTACCAAGTGGTGGCACACTGGATCGTTTGGAAGCCAGGATCTGAAATGTCTATTCTCTTAGGAGAATATGTTTTCTTGCGGTTGGGAAAGAGATTATTTTATCTAGTGGGCTCATTAAATCTCTAAGGGCAAGTGGACACCACTTTCTTTATCAAGTTGAAGACTTGAATAGGAAAAAAACAAGTACAAAGTAGTGGAAAGCGGTTGGGGAGTTGGGTCTGATCGGAATGGAGGCGAAAGAATGGGAGCATTTCTGCAGTGCCATGGTTCATGAAGAAATTATCCTGTCATTTCATCTGGATGTGTTAGTCTGGATAGGGAACACTTCTACGGGATCCATTTCAGCAAAAAACACATATGATATTATAGAAAGGAATATCTGGACTCGAAGTACCTATTGGTGGCACATCGCTTTATGGAAATGGGACTTTCCGCACAATNTGGATGTGTTAGTCTGGATAGGGAACACTTCTACGGGATCCATTTCAGCAAAAAACACATATGATATTATAGAAAGGAATATCTGGACTCGAAGTACCTATTGGTGGCACATCGCTTTATGGAAATGGGACTTTCCGCACAATCTCAAACTCTTCACTTGGTTGTTGATGGAGAAAATAATCCTTACTAAGGAGAATTTACAAAGAAGAGGGCGACAGGGTCTGGGCATTTGTGTGCTTTGCAAACAAAACTCAAACTCGAGCCAACGCATGATGGTACATTGAAAATTTACACAACAGGTTTGGATAGAGTTACTGACAACTCTCAAGATAAATTATGGTTGGACATGATGGAACCTACAAAATCTATTTAAGTATTAGTGCCACAAACATCCACTTTGGCACATGCTTCCCTCTATTATTTGTTGGCATATCTGGCTGGAAAGGAACACAACAGTGTTTGATACTAGACATACCTCAATAGACTCAGTAACATATAAGATTATGGGCTGGCTAGGGAGAATTAAGAAGAAAATGAAAATTCCAACAGAAACAAAATTGCCTCCAAAGATTATTCTAGCAAGACCAACAGACTGGTTTGATGGGGATACACAAAGGAAGGGGCAGATTAGCAGAGTGGGGGGCATAATCAAGTTAAATAACCAAACAAAGTAAAGGTGGATGTTGAACTGTGGTCCAGACACTAACACCAGATCATATCTTTTAGGAGTGTGGGAATTTCTCTTGTTGGCTATCCACTTACATATTTTTGATCTACAGGTGGTTGGCGACTCAAAGGTTGTAATAGACTGGTTGAATCGAAAAATTGACATTCAGGTCTTGGGATTGACTTATTGGAAATATCGAAGTGAGGCCCTCATTCTGAGCTTCACAGCTATAAACTCATGCACACCTATAGAGAATACAAAAGGGAGGTTGATGAGCTCTCCAAACATGCTTTGGAATTTCAGGAAGAAAGATTAAAATATTTATAGATGGGGGAGGGACAAGAGGGTCTACCCTTGTATATATCTTTGTATTGATGATTTTTTGTAGTCAAAAATTCCAGATTCTAGTATCCATCTGGGCTTTGGATCTAGGTGATGTTGTTCGGATAGACCTGATTTCTTTTTAGGTAGCAGGTGTTGACTCTTGTTGATTGTCATTGAAGAGTTTTGTAGTTGCCTCTTGGTACATCTGGGATGTCAAGACAAGCAGTAAAACTAGGCCTTATGGGCAGATAGCTCCAACCATGTAATTTTTTTGTCTCTATATAGCAACATTATATATATATATATATATATATATATATATATATATATATATATATATATATATATATATAT